>CM054156.1:54890230-54897730 GCA_028751875.1 Rapana venosa
TAACTGAAACTCTAGACTCTATAGCATTTTAACATCTTTTTTAATGAAGAGAGAGTGGCTAATGACATCAAAAGCTTTAGACAAGTCAAGAAAAAAGACTCGGTAATTTCGTTCTTGTCAATATTCAAAAGACACTGCTCAGTTAATGAAGTAAAGCAATATAATAAGTATCATTTTTACGAAAATTAATCCTGACTGGTTTTCATGCATTAGTTCATAGGTTTTATAATGAAACTAAGTAAAATTGAATATGCTTTTAAAAAAAAATACTTTAGATAGATTAGTGAGACGGGTATAGGTCTCTAGGTAAATGGATTGGCTGAGTCTCCAGATTTATGTAGAGGTATGACATCAACGGGAAATACTCCTTTCCAGTTCACAATTTAGCCTAAGTAGGTTTGTTGGATTATCAGTTATAGCATATGCAGTGACTTTTGATGTATGCGTGTTTGAAGTCAAATCATGTCAAGTCCAATTTTTTATTTCCAGATGGTACATTGAATAAGCAATGCATTTGTTTGTTTTCGTCAAGCCATCTACTTAGGAACAAAAAGCAACTTGATCGATATCATCTAACTACATTATTACCATAACCAATAATAATAAAACTAACACCAAAAGAAAAATAGAAACAGAGAATAAAAAGAAAGAAAACACACACACACACATGACCAAAAACAGGGGTGGGGTGGAGTGGAGCGCGCGCGCGCACACACACACACACACACACACACACACACATACATACAACACACACACACACCACACACACACACACACACACACACACACACACACACACACACACACACACACACACACCACACACACACACACACACGTGTGTGTGTGCAGAGAACTCTGAAACTCTAAACTGGTTTAATGGTACATCGGCCTTAGGCCACAATACACCAGGTGAGGGGGGGGGGGGGGGGGGGGCAGGGGTGTGAGTGTAATGAAAAATGGAAGCATAGGATAAACTTTACACATACTATAGCAATGAAAAATGAAAGCATGGGATAATTTTCACACATATTATAGCAATGGAAAATGAAAGCATGGGATAATTTTCACACATACTATAGCAATGAAAAATGAAAGCATGGGATAAATTTCACACATACTGTAACTATGACAAATGAAAGCATGGGATAAATTTCATACATACTATAGCAATGAAAAATGAAAGCATAGGATAAATTTCACACAAACTGTATCTATGACAAATGAAAGCATGGGATACATTTCACACATACTATAGCAATGACAAATGAAAGCATAGGATAAATTTCACACAAACTGTATCCATGACAAATGAAAGCATGGGATACATTTCACACATACTATAGCAATGACAAGTGAAAGCATAGGATAATTTCACACATACTGTATCTATGACAAATAAAAGCATGGGATACATTTCACACATACTATAGCAATGAAAAATGAAAACATAGGATAAATTTCACACATACTGTATCTATGACAAATGAAAGCGTGGGATACATTTCACACATACTATAGCAATGAAAAATGAAAGCATAGGATAAATTTCACACATACTGTATCTATGACAAATGAAAGCATGAGATAAATTTCACACATAGCAATGAGAAATGAAAACATAAGATAAATTTCACACATACTATAGGATGGAAAATGGTAGCATAGGATAAATTTCACCCACACTGTAGCAGTGGAAAATGGTAGCATGGGATAAATTTCACCCACATTGTAGCAGTGGGAAATGGTAGCATGGGATAAATTTCACACATACTTTATCTATGACAAATGAAAGCATGGGGTGGATTTCACACATACTTTATGTAAGACAAATGAAAGCATGGGATGAATTTCACACATACTATAGTCAATGTGTATACAAACACTTCTAACTCTCCATGTGAGACTATCTGCTTATTGCAACATTCATGCAGTTTTACTACATCCATAGTAGCTAGGAATATCAGCATACACACATACTGAGTGTTGCCTGATATACGCATATATAAAGTTGGTGGATAATCGACATCTTTTTCAACATAGATAAACCACTAGCAAACAAACTTAAGTACAATTATATTGAACAATAACAACATAGCATCATCAATGTCATCATAATCATCTTTAATCATAATCTACTCAATAAAATTAATGCAGAAGAAATACCAAATCTTCAGAGTAAAGCGAGAGAGAGAGAGAGAGAGAGAGAGAGAGAGAGAGAGAGAGAGAGAGAGAGAGACAGAGACAGAGACAGAGACAGAGACAGAGAGACAGAGAGAGAGCAGTAATAAGTATGTGTAAGAGATTGTGAATCTAAAACAACTCTAATTTTATCTCTGTCATTTTCTTTTTTCTCCGTCTCTCTTTCATTGTTCCTTCTTTTGCTCATCTGTCCGCAAAGTGTCTCGTCATTCTTTTCGTGGGATTGATTCACGGGAAGCAATCCAAATATATTTAGGCTTGTTTAGAGCTCAGTATTGCAGTACTCTCCCTTGGTATACTCCTCGTTCCCCCCCTCCCCCACCCCTCTCCGTTTGTCTGTCTGTCTGCTGTCTGTCTGTCTGTCTGTCTGTCTGTCTGTCTGTCTGTCTCTCTCTCTCTCTCTCTCTCTCTCTCTCTCCTCTCTCTCTCTTTCTCTCTCTCTCCTCTCTCTCTTGTCTGTCTGTATCTA
This sequence comes from Rapana venosa, assembly GCA_028751875.1. Taxonomy (NCBI): domain Eukaryota; kingdom Metazoa; phylum Mollusca; class Gastropoda; order Neogastropoda; family Muricidae; genus Rapana; species Rapana venosa. The sequence continues at coordinate 54,892,905 of CM054156.1, forward strand.
ATAATAATAATAATAATGTATGGAATTTATATAGCGCTGAATCTTGTAAAGCAACAAATCAAAGCGCTCAGATTTTATTTCATACCACTTTAAGTCACGGCAGATTTCTCTCCGTGAAATTCGGGCTGCTCTCCCCGGGGAGAGCGGGAGAACGCGTCGCCACTTAGCGCTGCGCCACCCTTTCACCCTTTTTTTTTTTTTTCTGCAGCTGTATTTGTTTCCCTATCAGAGTGGCTTTTTTCTAAGAATTTTGCCAGGGACAACTCTCTTGTTGCCGTGGGTTTTTTACGTGCGCTAAATAATTACGTGTAACACACGGGACCTCGGTTTATCGTCTCATTCGAAAGACTAGCGCCCAGACCACCACTCATGGTCTAATGGATGGGGGAAAAATTTCCGGTCCAAACGGGGTACGAACCGCCGCACACTTCAGACCCGGACTTTTCGCTTTCTAGACAGGCGCGTTACCTCTAGACCACCGATCCACCTCGATCTATCTGTATGTCTGTCTGTTTAACTGTCTGTCTAACTGTCTGTCTCTGTCTCTGTCTCTATCTCGATCTGTCTGTCTTTGTCTGTCTCTCTCTCTGTCTGTCTGTCTGTCTGTCTGTCTCTGTCTGTCTGTCTGTCTTCTCTCTCTCTCTCTCTCTCTCTCTCTCTCTCCTCTCTCTCTCTCTCGCTCTCTCTCTCGCTCTCTCTCTCTCTCTATCTCTCTCAGTCACACATAGAGAAACAGAGACAGACTGGAAGACAGACAGACAGACAGACAGACAGCAGAAAGAATATTCCCACTCCCGTCCCCACCCCCACCCCTACCCCTACTCCTCTTTCTCCCCCCCCCACCCTACTCCTTTCTCCCCTCCCCACACCCCACCCCCAATGAGTCAAATACCCTGACCTCCACAACCAACACAGACAGACAGACAGACAGACAGACAACCAAACAAACAATCAAGACATAAAAACAAAAGCAAACAAACACGAAGACACCTGCACACGCTACAAGCTTGTTATTGCTACGACTTTTCCAAAATGCTTGTTGTGGTTTTTTGTTGTTTTCAATGTTTGATCCTAATACTGAATAATAAGGTGTATCAAAACCAGCACACCTGCATATATATAATTTTTTATTATATATATATATATAATATATATAATATATATATATATATATATATATATATATATATATATTCTTTTTTTTTAATTTAAATGATGAATGTTTTGGAACTCTCTCCATGGCATCTGTTTGCTTTGTATTTGTATGTTCCATTAACATTCCGGTGTATATGCTCTCATTACGGCTAACAGATGTCAGAATGCCATTGGCACTCTGTCAACAAGAAAACCAGACTCGCTTGATGAGTGAGAAGAAGGAAGGAAGGAAGGAAGGAAGAAAGAAAAAAAAAGAAGAATTGCAAAGAAGAAGAAAGAAGAAAAAGGAGAGAGAGAGAGAAGAGAGAGAGAGAGAGAGAGAGAGAGAGAGAGAGGAGAGAGAGAGAGAGAGCAATTTACCTTAAATTTTTCAAGGGTTACAGATAAGCATTCACAGAGAGAGACAGACAGACAGACAGATCGATAGATAGATAGATAGATAGATAGATAGATAGATAGATAGATAGATAGATAGATAGATAGACAGACAGACAGATAGATAGATACATAGATACATAGATACATACATAGATACATAGATAGATAGATACATAGATATATACATATGCACGAGCACGTAGCCGAGGAACAACAACAACAACGACAACAGCAGCAACAACAGCAGCAACAACAACAACAACACAGCAACAACACAACAGCAGCAACAACAACAACAGCCAGCAGCTGCGCAACAAACACAGCAGCGCAACAAAAAAACCCGAAAAACAACAACAGCAACAACCAAAAAACAACAACGAAACAACAACAACGAAACAGAAACAACAACAGCAAAAACAACAAAAAACAACAACAACAGCGACAGCGACGGGCAACAACAACAAAAACAGCAACAACAAAAAACAGCGGCAACAACAACAGAAACAACAACAACGCAACAGCAATAACAGCAACAAAAACAACAGCAGCGAAACAATAACAAAAAAACAAAGCAACAACAAACAACGGCAGAAAACAACAGAAAACAGCAACAACAGAAACAACAGGAGTAACAAACAACAACAGCAGCGCGCAACAACAACAAAACAGCGCAACAACAGCAACAGCAACAACAACAACTACAGCAACAACAAACATAGAGAAAATTTCACTCTTTAATTCCCTTTAAGGACATGGAAGATTTAGACACAACTATAATAATTGTTTAAGAGACAAAGACATAACTGAACCACTTTAGTTGACGTGCGCCATTCAATCTCACAGCGGGGACGGGATAGCCTAGTGGTTAGAACATTGCGCTGGCAATCTGACGACCCCGGGTTCGATTCCCGTTCAAGGGGGTTTTTTTCCCCCCGGAGTTAAATCAGTGCAGATCTCCCTCTCCCCCAAAAGTGCTTCGGAGGAAAAAAAAACCCGGTCCGCGTGTGCGAGCGAAGCAGAAAAACATCTTGCGCCACTTTTAACCCCTGTTCGCTTTTCGTAAGAGTGGGGCGTGTGTGCCGGTGGGAACAGATGACAGAAATTTTAAAAAAAACGCATACCATGGGGTGTAAAAAATTTTTAAAAAGCACAATTAAGGCTTATTCCATTATCCCGATATAAAAGAAAAATCTTTTTGGGTTTTTTTTAAAACCCGTAGGCAACAACACAAGACATGCAAAGGAGACGGGACGCTGCCGGTGGTTTAAAAAAGTTCGACTTCAACCCCCGGGTCCCTGAAGCCCAGGTTCGAATCCGGGAAAAAGGCGTGTGGGAACTAAAGGGGTGAGGTTGTTTTACCAAAACTCCCCGGTCAACTTCAAGCGCAGACCTGCAAGTGCCCTTGATACCCTTCGGATAATATTTCAGTACACTCATGAGAAATAAAAACTAGTTTGTGTTTAAAAAATCCGCAAGTCTTTCAGGTTCGGTGGGGTTTCGGGGTCACGAGAGCCTACCCCAGAAACATCTCCGAAGTCGGTAGCGGCCACCTTCATGGTAGACAGAAAAAGGTCGAAAACGGGGGGAAGAAAACTTACCCTTTGGGGAGCCTCAGAGCTTAGTCCCTTTAAAGAAAAACAAACAACAACAAAAAAAAAAATAGGTCAAAAAAAGAAGAAGAGGAAACAAAACCAAAAAAAACCAAAAAAAAGGGGATTTATCTTTTAATTTAAAAACCCTCGAATTCATCGAACATGTTTTGTAGTTATTTTTTTAATGAATTGTTTAATTAGATGTAAGGATGTTGTTGTTTTTAAAGCCTTAACAAATGATTTCCCCGCCGTTGTCATATTCTACGCAAAGAAAGTGAGAGCAACATTAAATTCGGTTTTGTTGTGTTTTGTTGTGCAGTTTTTAGTGATTTTTCAAATTAAAAAACTTACCCCGAATAATGATAACAATAATGTGATGAAAAGCTGCATAATCCTGTGACTTTTTTAAAATTTAATTTTTTTATGGCGACAAGCATTAATTCATTTCAGATTTAGTCACGATTATACTTTTCGTTTTCGAGCTAGGCACATAGAGAGAGAGAGAGAGAGAGAGAGAGAGAGAGAGAGGAGAGAGGAGAGAGAGAAGGAGAGAGAGAGAGAGAGGAGAGAGAGAGAGAAGAAGAGAGAGAGAAGAAAAGAGAAAGAAAGAGAGAAGAGAGAGAGAAGAGAGAGAGAGAGAGACACAAAAAGGGGAGAGAAGAGGGGGGGAGAGAGGGGGAGAGAAAGAGAGAGAGAAAGAAGAGAGAGAGAGAGAAGAGAGAGGGAAAAGGGAGGGAGAGAGAGAGACAGAGACAGAGAGCGACAGAGAGACAGAGAGAGAGAGAGAGGGAGAGGGAGAGGGGGAAAAAGGGAGAGAGAGAGAGAAAGACAGACAGAGAGACAGAAAACACAGAGAGACAGAAACACAGAGAGACAGAAAGACAGAGCAGAGAAAAACAGAGAAGAGAGAAACAGAGAGAGAAAAAAGACAGACAAACAGACAGACAGACAGACAGACAGACAGAGACAACCAGACAGACAAACAGACAGACAGACAGGCAGCAGGGACAGACAAGCAGGCAGCAGGCAGGCAGACAGACAGACAGAAAAGACAGACAGGCAGGCAGGCAGGAAGACAGAGACAGACAGCAGACAGGCAGGCAGGCAGACAGACAGACAGACAGACAGGCAGGCAGGCAGGGAAAACAGAGACAGACAGACAGACAGACAGACAGGCAGGCAGGCAGGCAGGCAGACAGAGACAGACAGACAGGCAGGAAGGCAGGGAGGCAGGCAGGCAAACAGACAGCAAACAGACAAGACAGACAAAGGGAGGCAGGCAGGCAGAGACAAACAGACTGACAGACAGACAGACAGACAGGCAGGAAGGCAGGCAGGCAGGCAAACAGAGACACAAACAGACAGACAGGCAGGCAGGCAGGCAGACAGAGACAAACAGACAGACAGACAGACAGGCAGGCAGGCAGATAGGCAGGCAGTCAGACAGACAGACGGACGGACAGACAGACACGCACATCACATCCTTTCCTGTCTAACTGAAAGCTGCTAACACTTAGCACAACCCGCCTCCCATTATTTAATGTAGTGGATCATAATCATCCTTACTTTCTTTTTTCCCTTTCATTCCATCCTCTCCTCCTCCTTATCCCCTTCTCTCTCTCTCCCTCTCTCCTCTCTCTCTCTCTCCCATCTCTCTCTCTCTCTCTCTCTCTCTCTCTCATCTCCTCCCCCCTCTCTTTT
>CM054156.1:54905230-54915729 GCA_028751875.1 Rapana venosa
ACCTTGTTTGACGGCTAGTTATATCTCCAGTGACAATACGGGGTATTATTTTATTTTTGTCGCTTTAAAAGAAAGAAAAAAGTTTACGTCGGTGGTCTCCCCTCCAGGGCCCATCCGCCTGTGATGGAAAGGAGTTACCGTTCTTTTAAGCGTAGGAAAATCTGTTTTGGTAATATTCGTGGGAAAATTTAAGTCTTGGCTTGTGTGTGTGTGTGTGTGTGTGTGGGGGTGGGTGGGGTGGGAGGGGGGGGGAGGGGGTGCATGTGTGTGTGTGTGGGGTGCGATGTGGTGAATGTATGTTTTTGTTGTTGTTGTTGTTTTTTTTAAAATTTTTATTTTATTCTTTTATATCGGGATATGGAATAAGCACTTATTTTGCTTTCTTTTACATCCAGTCCCCGTGTGTATGCGGATTTGTGGATTCTGTCATCTGTTCCCACCGGCACACAATGGCTACTCTTACGAAAAGCGGAACATGATTTTAACGTGGGGCGCAAGATGTTCTGCGTGCGTTTTGCGCACGGGGCCTCGGTTTATAGTCTCATCCGAAGGGAGTGTGTGTGTGTGTGTGTTGTGTGTGTGTTTTGTGTGTGTGTGTGTGTGTGTGTTTTGTGTGTTTTATCTTGTTAGTCTTTGAACTGAGTACTGACCCTCATCCATCATGACTTGTCATGGCGAAGGTATAAATTTTCACACTTTCCGTGTTTGATTAATCCAGAAACCGCTAAATTTATCTTTCTTTCACAAGTTGTTGCTTCTCTCTCTCTTCTTTCTCTCTCTCTCTCTCTCCTCTCTTCTCTCTCTCTCTCTCTCTCTTCTCTTTTCTCTCTCTCTTCTCTCTCTCTCTCTTCTCCTCTCTCTGTCTCTCTGTTTCTGTCTATGTCCGTCTCTCTGTCTGTCTGTCTGTCTCTCTCTCTCTGATTTACTCCCTTCCCCCCTCCCTATACGCTCCTTGGTGTCTCCCCCCTTAGGGAAAAGGGAGCTAGCAGCTTGTAATGGTGCTGAGAGAAAGTAGTATTTTTTACACTGGCACAGAACTACCAAAAGAAGGAAGTACCAAAGAAGTCAAAGCTGCTGGCACGGGCCAACGATATAAAAAAAAATAAAGACAAGTTTTGCGAGGAACAATTTTCGTTCTGCATGGCAGGGTATCCAAAATATGTTCTGCAGTAAATATGGCAGTGTCCACATAGGTCAAGATCAGTTTTGCAGGGAGTATGTGGATAACAAACTTACAAGACAATCTAAACACATTTTACTCGCTTTGAAAGCATGAAATTCTCAGATGAATTACATTAACTGAAGCAATCCCTAGTTGCTGAGAATAGTGTCATTGTTGATGAAGAAAATATCTGGAAGCACTTAAAAGCAATAAAATATTAACAAATCTCCCGGACCAGAACGGTATATGTGGAAGAACCCTGAAATCCTGCGCTCCAGAGCTTGCCAGTGTCCCTTCAACACCTGTGTCCAGGCCTCACTGGATACTTTTCAGATTCCGTTATTTGGAAAACTTCCAATGTATACCTCTTCCACAGACCCAATTCCCTTCTCGGCCTAACGATTTTAGACCTTAGCTCTCACATCTCTTGTGATGAAAAATCGCTTGAAAAGATCGTAAAATCTCTCAGTCTTTCTGGCTGCACAGAGAAAGACCTGACCCACTGCAAGTTCATACAGGTCTCGAAGGGGTGTCGACGATGCCAAACTTTCATTTTGAACAAGTTGTATAAGCCACTTGGAAACACCTGACTCCAGCCAGAATATTGGTTTCGCTGACTTTAGTTCAGCTTTCAATACAATGCAGCATCACGTTCTGGTTAACAAAATAATTTCAAAATTTGACGTAGACAATCAACTTGTTCGTTGGCTGATGAATTTTCTTAACCAACAGACCACAGCGTGATTTGGCCAACAAAATATCTTCTTCGTAGATTTACCTGCACTGGTTCTCCGCAGGGTTGCCGTCCTCTCACCACCCACTTCTGTACAATCTATCACAGATGATTGCAGATGGCAACTATGGAAATTCCTTTCTGGTAAAGTTCGCAGACTGATAGTGCGCTGTTATCCCTCTTATCCCGGATCAGTCATAGACCATGGTCCACCTCACCGATTTGTACACGTGTGACGAGGCCTATCTGGAGCTAAATGTTCTAAAACTAAAGACCTGGCTATCGACTTCAGAAGATCCAGGGCATACTACCTAAGAATATTATTATCCATATCAAGAGGTTGGAAAAACGTTTTGAAACTATAAGGTATCTGGAACTGTTTTTTGACCACAAGTTAAACTGGGACGTTAAACACTGACGCTATTGTCAAAAAGGGACACCAACGTCCTAATTTTCTGAGGAAACTGAACTCATTTTTGTAGACCAAAAAGAATCCTTTCCTTTTTTTACAAGTCTTACATAGAGAGTGGTTTCTAAATTTTGCTTTCATTGTCGGTACAAAAACCTTAGTGTTTAAAAACAAGAATGGCCTCAGAGATTGTACACGAATCTGCTCAAAAAATAATTGAGAAAAGAAACAAACAGAGATCTCAGTCGTTCTGCAATCAGCAGCTTGTAACGCAAAGCCACAGCCATTTTGGCTGAACCTTCCTCATGCTTTGTTTCCAGAAATTTCAAATGTTTCCTTCGAACGCCGTTTTCAGTTTCCCATCAGCAAAACCAACAGAAAAAGAAATTCTTTTGTGCCAATAAGACATTCGACTTCTGAATTTCACAATGATTTTGATACCTATTTCTTACATTTCGCTGAATTATCTGCCTGATTGTCATGGTTCAGTGTAGTCCAATACATAATTGGTGTGGGTGGGGTGCGTGGGAGTGTGAAATAAGTCTGGTGTTCTAGTCCAACTGTCTTAAAACATTGAATTCATATATTGGTTGTATGGGTGCGTGGGCGTGTACGCACACGACACTACGTGCGTGTGTACGTGCCTGCGTATATGCGTGCGTAAAAATAATTTATGTCCTTCTAGGCAAGGGGTTTAAAATTTGTACCAATTGATGTTTTTTTTTGTGCGCATGCGCCGCGTGTGGTGTGGTGTGTGTGTGTGTGTGTGGTGTCGGTGACATTTTATTTGAAAACCAATAGAAAATAGCTTTTGTGTCTTTGATATATTTGATAGTAATCAATCTGCCTGTCATATTGTAATTGCCCATCCATGGGATGATATAAAAGTGTTTTTTGACTTGACTTGAACTTTGACTTGAGTTGTCGTTCCGCTAATTAGTCGGGTTGCTAGAGGCATGGGAGGGGAGGGGAGGGGAATGGAAGGGGAAGAGATCGAGATACAGGTTAGGAGGGGAGGAGAGGGAGACGAAAAGGAGGAAGAGAAAGGAATGGATGTAACCTAATAGTCAAAAACAAACCAAAAAAAACCCTACTACGTATCAAAGAGACATGATATGTTGTGTCCCAAAGTGGGTTTTGTCCTAAAGTGGACAAGTTCAGCGGAAGATTAAAAAGAAAAAAAAACACCTCCTCCCCCCTCCCCTGGGTCTGAACGTCTTGCTTGGATAATAATAATAATATATAATAAATAATAATAAAAAAATAACACAACAACAACAAACCAACAACAATAATAAACAACAATGCGAAGAATGGCGATGAAGAATTGCAAGAAGAAGGAGAATGATGATGTGATGAATGATGTGGTGATGATGATGATGATGATGATGATGATGAATGATGGTATGGTGATGAGATGCTGGGGATGATGATGCGTGATGTGATAATAAAATTAATAATAATAATAATAATAATAATAATAATAATAATAATACATGGAATTATACGGCGCCTATATTATCTTTGCAAAATAAACAAAACAAAACAAAACAAAACGGATCCCTTCCTCACTGGTAGGGATGTTGCCGATACACAGACTTCAAACGGAGACGGGATAGCTACTGGTTCAGAACATTTGCGCTTACAATCTGACGACCCGGTTCGATTCCCGTTCAAGGGGATATTTTTCCCCTGGAGTTTAACAATCATGCACACTCCACTCTCCCCCCAAAGACCTTCGAATGAGACCTATACACCGAGGTCCCTGTGTCAAACGCTACGCAGAACACATGCGCACACGTTAAATCCTGTTCCGCTTTTCGTAAAAGAGTAGGCCCATTGGTGCCGGTGGAATCAGATGTCAGAATCCACAAATCCGAATACTACACGGGGACGGATTAAAAACGCAGAATAAGTGCGTATTTCCATGATCCTCGATAAAAAAGAATAAATAAATAAATAAAATAAAACCGAGAGACGAAAAATAAATAATCTCCCAAATTGATATGACAAAACTCTTGTCTTTGCAAGTTTGGCGAATCCAGGTAACAAAAAACCCACCAACAACCACAAACAAACATAACCAAACAAAAAATCCCCAGGAAAAGTTAATAAGGACGTATTTTGTTTTACCATTGCAGTCACAACAGAGTTTTTTCGTTTTTGTGGTTGTTTGTTGTTTTTTTTAATTTATTGTAAATATCGTGTTTATCAGCCATTACTTTGGTCGTGGCGTAGTTTCACGAGTATTGATGATTGATAATAATAAAACGCATGCAGTGAAATAAAAAAAGTTGTTTAAAAAATAATTTCCAGTTACTTTTTGGACTAAGTTCGTGCAGTTGACAGTCCTTAATCCCGTTAGCGACAACCGACAAGGAATCCATTCATTCATTGATTAATTTAACAACACCACACACACATGGTTATCCTCCCTTTCCCTCCCTCCTCCTCTCCCCCCTCCATCACCCCTCCCTCCTTCCCTGGAGGGTGGGAGTAGGAAATACACGGGAGAGGGAGGTGGGGGAAAGGACTGGAATATTATAAGTGCGCTTTTAATTTTTTTTCCCCCCCAAAAAAAATGAAGGGTGGTGGTGGCGTGGTGGATGGTGTGTTGTGTGTGGGGGGGGGGGGGGGGGGGGGGGGGGAGGGGATGGGTGATAGGTTGTCTCAAAGGGAGGTTAACTCCTCTAGCCGTCGCACCGAACAGGGAAAGTGTGAGACGAGGGGTTTTGCTAGGAGGACAGATCCATGAAGGATGATGAGGTTACAGTCTGACACCAGATCAAAGCTAACGAGGTGTAGAGAGGTCCCTGTCCTTTGATGTGACCAGGTTTTGCCTGGTACTGGTGCGTAGTAGTTTTTAAAGGGTTTTTTTTATTTATATAATACCACTTTACGTCGACTACTGGGGACGGGATAGCTCAGTGGTCACAGCGCTCGCTTTAATAATAATAATAATAATAGTAATAATAATAATAATAATAATGTATGGAATTTATATAGCGCTATATAAATTCCATACATTATTATTATTATTATTATTATTATTATTATTATTATTATTATTATTTTAAAGCAACAAATCAAAGCGCTCAGATGACTTTCTTTTTATTTTTTTTTAAATATCGAGGATAATGGAATAAGCACTCATGTGCTTTTTTACATCCTGTCCCCGTGTGTATGCGGTTTTGTCGATTTTGCGGTCTGTTCCCACCGGCACACAATGGCCTACTCTTTCGAAAAGCGGAACAGGATTAACGTGTGCGCAAGATGTTCTGCATGCGTTCGCACGCGGGGCCTCGGTTTATAGTCTCATCCGAAGGACTATGACATTCAGTTCAATTTTTTTGGTCAAACTGGAAAGAAAGGGCGAGGCTGGGAATCGAACCCAGAACCTCACGGGTTACTTGTTGGCAGGCAAACGTCTTAACCATCCTGCCACCTTCCTTCCTTCCTCCTAGCCAATGTTAAGCAGCGTCGAGCAGGGTTACCACTTTAGATGGGTGACCGTTTCCGCGCTTTGGCTTCAAGTACAGTCCCTCAGTTCACCCAGCTGTAAATGGGTAAGGTAGGTAAAGGAGTCCCATAACCTATAAGGTCGTAGGGGAGCGAGGCGTCAGAGACCTCACTTCTCTAGGGCCAGCATATCGAGGGCGGCGCCCATCTCCTCTCCCTCGCTGCTTTACCTTCCCTGACCCTAAAGAGGGCAGGTACCCATTTACAGCTGGGTGAACTGGGGGAACTGTACTGAAGCCAAGGCGTGCAAACGGGCACCCATCCAACTGGTAACCACGCTCGACGCTGCTTAACTTGGCTGGGGGAAAGCGAGTGCTCCGACCACTGAGCTATTCCGTAAATGGGTACCTGCTTTCTCTTTAGGGTTAGGGTCAGGGAAGGTAAAGCAGCGAGGGAGAGGAGATGGGCGCCTCCACACTGACCCTAAGGAGGCAGGTACCCGTTTACAGCTGGGTGAAGTGAGGGAAGTAATAACATCAAACCAAAATACAAAACAAAAACAACAAAACTAAACCAAGCAATTCACTAAACTCCTTCCCCTCACCCCCCCCCCCCCCCCACCTCCCCAAACAATATAAAGAAGACAAATATGCAATTAAGGAATAACAAATACAAAAAAAAAAAAAACAAAACAACAACAAAACAAGCCAAAAGAAAAAAAACAACAATCAAACAAAATAAAAAACACACAAAAACAAGCACAGAGAGAGAGAGAGGGAGAGACAGACAGACAGAGACAGAGAGACAGACACGGAGAGAGACACAGACAGAGAGAGAACGAGAGGGAGACAGACGGACAGACAAGACAGAGAGAGAGAGAGAGAGAGGAGAGAGAGAGAGAGAGAGAGAGAGAGAGAGAAGAGAACAAGAGAGAGACAGAGGGGGGAGAGAGAGAGAGAGAGAGAGAGAGAGAGAGGAGAGAGAGAGAGAGAGAGAGGAGAGAGAGAGAGAGAGAGAGAGAGAGAGAGCGAGAAGAAACAGAAAGGCAGAGCAAACTAGATTTGCATCTCCTCTCTCTCTCTCTCTCTCTCCTCTCTCTCGTCTCTCTCCTCTCTCTCTCTCACTCTCTCACTCTCTCTCTCACTCTCTCATTGTCTTCATTATTTCTTTCACTGAAAGTGAGCTTGGTATTGTGTATGTTCTCCGGTTTTTGTCCACTCTGTGGCATTGTCAATTTCTCCTACGCCAATCATGTATTAGGGCCTAAGGCCGAGATACATATGAATTTCTGAGTTCTTGAGTTCTTAGTTTTCTCTCTCTCTCCTCTCTCTCATCTCCTCTCTCTCTCTCTCTCTCTCTCTCTCTCTCTCCTCTCTCTCGTCTCTCTCTCTCTCTGGGTATTAAGTGCCTGCTGAGTGTAATTATTATCGGAGTTTCCGTTACCCACCAAAACGCTGACATGAATAACAGAATCGTCAGCGAACAATGGCAACACTATCATTTTTGATCTTCTGCACAAGTTGATTAAGGTGCTGGTAAGTCTGCATTGATTTTGAAGTTGACGATAGAGACTGGAGAGTCCTCACGTTTAATTCATCAGACCGAGATTTGAACCGACGACTTCATGGAATTACACGAAGGTGGAAGTCAATAACAAAAAATCTGAGCGCTTTGATTTGTTGCTTTACAAGATTGAGCGCTATATAAATTCCATACATTATTATTATTATTATAAACTGTCTTGTCCACTTAGCTCTAGTGCCTCTCTCTGTATGTCTGTCTGTCTGTCTGTCTCTTTGTCTGTCTGCCTGCCTATCCCTCTGTCTGTCTGTCTGTCTATCTGTCTCTCTATCACTTTCTCTCTATGTCTCTGTCTTTGTCTGTCTGTCTGTCTCTTCCTCTCTGTCTCTGTCTGTCTGTCTGTCTCTCACACATGCACACACACACACAAACACACACATATATACCATACATACATACAAATATATATATATATATATAAATATATATATATATATATATATATAATATATATATATATATATATAATGTATATATATATTACATACATACATGCATACATACATACATACATACATACATACATACATACAACATACATACATACATCCATCATCCATCCACACATCCATCCATACATACATACTTACTTACATACATATATATTACGGCGCGTTGCGTGTCCATTTCTTCATTAATGGAGCGTAAATAATACCCTGCATAACTGACAGCTATGGAAACCACCACCACCACCACCACCACCACCACACTCTCAATCCAGCCCCCCACCCCCACATCCACCCCACCCCCAAAAAAACCAAAACCCAAATCGTCACCAACCTTAATGCATAAGACGTGTTGACTGACCTTTAATGCAAAACCACCCATACATAATAACACATAAATGATGAGGAAGGAGGGAGGATATGACAGGGGTGGAGGGAGAACAAGGAGTAGAAGGGGAGGAGAGGAGGAGGAGGAAAAACAGCAAGTAGAGATTTTTTGTGGGGTGGGGTAGAGGTGGGGTAGGACACTGCAATAGCAACGAGGGTGAACTGAATTGTCCACTGACGCAAGAAGTGGGGTAGATATCTGGGTAGGTAATATTGTGGAAGAGGTTAGGAACAGTTTTGGATGGGCACAGTTGTGGCGTGCTTTCTCTTTTATATTGACAGTATTAAAAAACACACAGAAAAGGAAAAAAGATCTGGTGCAGAATGGTTATTGGCCTGTGCAATGGGGTAGAGAGAGGGCGGGGGTGGGGGGTTCGAGGGGGTGGGGGGGGGGGGGGGGGGGAGGATCGCAGAGAAGTGGTGTTTACCTTTTTGGAGCCGGTCAGTTCGGCTATCCTATTGGCCGCTTGACTTCACACGCACGCACGCACAGGCGGCGCGCGCGCGCGCGTGGCGCGTACACACACACACACACATACGAGCGCATGCACACACACACATGCACGCACACACATACATACATGTATATATATGTACACACACACACGTATTGTGTCTGATATAATTTCATGTGTAAAGACTTAAGTTAAAGAAAGAACTCACACATGCGCGCGCGCACACACACATACACACACATATACACACACATGTAGCATACCGTCTGTCTGTATACAACTTTCAAGGCACGCATACACGCGCGCGCACGCACACACACAGACACACACACACGCACGCACACACGCACGCAGACACACACACACACGCACGCACGCACGCACCACGCACGAGGCATACCGTTCGTCTGTATACATTCTTCAAACACACGCACCACGCACGCGCGCGCGCGCACAACACACACACACACACACAAGTAGCATACCGTCTGTCTGTATAAACAAGGGTTTTTTAACCTTTCAAACGCACGCATAACACACACATAGAACACACACACTAAAAAATCACACTAAAACCACACATAACACAACACTACACACACAACACACACACACACACACACACACACACACACAACACCCCACACACACACAAAACACCACACACACACACACACACACACACACACACCAAACACATACACACACACACACACAACAAAACCACACACTAACCCCCCCCCCCCCCGCACACACCACACAACACCTAACCCCCCACCCTCCACACACACACACACACACACACACACACACACCCCCACACACACACACAACACACAGGTTTCTAAGATCCTCACGATCATAAAAAAAAAGGGTTTTCCCGGGCCCCTAACTTCAGACTTCTATTCTTTCTGTATGTAGAGAAGGGGTTTTGCCTTCAGGAGGCTTTTAACGCCGGTGCCAGACTGACTCGGCTCCCTCCCCCCCCCCCCCTCCCCCCCCACCCCCCCCCCCACCAACCCCCTAAACCCCCACCCCCACCCCCACCCCCCTTTCCCTTTCCCTTTAAAAGGGGAATGTCCTGACGGTCTAAAAAAAAAAAAGGAAAAAAAAAGGCAAAAGTTTACCATAACCTATTGGTCGTTAGGAAGCGAGCGTCAAGACCCCCACTTCTAGGACACCAGCAATTGAGGGCGGCGCCATCTCCTCTCCCCCGCTGCTTACTTCCTACCCTAAAGAGGACAGGTACCCCATTTACAGCTGGGTGAAAATGGGGAAAATGTACGAAAACCAAGGCGCCGCAAACGGTCACCCAAAACGCTGCTTAACTGGTGGGGAAAAGCGAGTGTCCGACCACTGAGCTATCCCATCCCCTGGAGTTCTTTACAGGTCTAAAAAAACAAAAATGTTAAAAAGGCAAAGGTGTTACCATAACCTTGTGGGCGTTAGGAAGCCCAGGCCCTCGGAGACCTTCAAATTTTTTTCTAGGGGCCCAGCATATTGAGGGCGGGCCGGGCCCTCTCCTCGTCTCCCTCGGCTGCTTAAACCCTTTCCCCGACCCTACAGGGGCAGGTACCCATTGAAAAGCTGGGGGAACTGGGGGGGGGGGGGGGGGGGGGGGGGGGGGGGGACGTACTTGAAGCCCAGGCGCGCAAACGGTCACCATTCAAGTGGTAACCCGTGAGATCGATTCGATCTGGCTTAACCTTAGCTGGGGAAGGGGAAAGCAGTGTTCTGACTTACTGACTATCCCATCCCTGGACAGGACTACAAATCCCGACATTTGCTTTCGTGTCTGTTTCTAAATTTTTTTTTTCATTTTTTTTTGGGGGGGGGGGGGGGGGGGGGGGGGGTTTTGGGGGGGGGG
>CM054156.1:54921229-54931229 GCA_028751875.1 Rapana venosa
GTTTGTTTGTCAGTCAGTCTGTCCATTGGTCTGCCAGCCTCTGTGTGTGTGTGTGTGTGTGTGTGTGTGTGTGTGTGTGTGTGTATGTGTGTGTGTTGTGTGTGTGTGTGTGTGTGTGTGTCTGTCTGTCTGTCTGTCTGTCTGTCTGTCTGTCTGTCTGTCTGTGAAGACTATGATCTGTTGTTTGATTGATTGTTTGTTTGTTTTCTTGTTTGTTTTTACACTTGGTTAGTTTTGACCTTACTACCTAAGAAGGAAGGTGGCAGGAGGGTTAAGACGTTTACCTGCCTAACAAGTAAACCGTGAGGTTCTGTGTTCGATTCCCAGCTTCACCCTTTTCTTCCCAGTTTGACCCCCCACCCAAAAATGGAATTGAATGGGAAAATCTTTCGAGGATCAAACGATAAGCCGAGTACCCCTTGTATGAGGGCACCCAGAACATTTTTGCGCACACGTTAAAAACCCGTTCCACCTTTCCGAAGAGTAGTCCATTGTATGCCTGTAGGAATGGATGACCACCACCCACTCCACCCCCCCCCCCCCCAAAAAAAAAAACCCAAAAAACCAAAAAACAACAACAACAACAACAAAAACAAAACAACCCAGCATGCACAAATGTGTCGTGTTTAGACACCATCCCGAAGTAGGACTACGACTACCTACATGGTGGGTGGTGGGTGGGGGATGGGGGAGGAGGAGAGGGATGGGGGTGAGGGCTGGAGAAACGGTCTCCTACGCAAAAATCTCACCACTGATGAACCTCGGAGCTCTAGCCGAGGAACGAAAGCAAAAAATTAAAGAAGAAAAGAACAAGAAAAAGAAAGAAAAAGGTAAAAAGAAAAGAAAGAAACAAAGAAGAAGAAAATAGAAAAGAAAGACAAAAAAGAAACAAAAAAAAGAAAAAAAAGAAACCGATAAAAAAAAAAAACAAGCCCTTACTATCAAAACTACTACTACTAATAATAATAATGTATGGAATTTATATAGCGCTGAACCTTGTAAAGCTACAAATCAAAGCGCTCAGATGACTTTTTGTATGCGTGTGTATGCGGTTTTTGTAAATTTTGTCATCTGTTCCCACCGGCACACAATGGCCTACTCTTTCGAACAGCGGACCAGGATTTAACGTGTTGCGCAAGATGTTCTGCATGCGTTCGCACACGGAGCCTCGGTTTATAGTCTCATCCGAAGGACCTTGACATTCAGTTCGATCATCCATCATCCATCAAAATGTGTCTTCATAAAGACCCTGTTTTCACACTGTTCCTTGTTCAATCTTGTTTGACGGCTAGTTATATCTCCAGTGACAATATTATTTTGTTTTTGTCGCTTTTTAAAAAAAAAAGATTAAAGTTTGCGTCAGTGGTCTCCCCTCAAGGGCCCATCCGCCTGCGATGGAAAGGAGTTACCGTTCTTTTAAGCGTAGGAAAATCTTTTTGGTAATATTCGTGGGAAAACTTAAGTCTTGGCTTGTGTGTGTTGTGTGTGTGTGTGTGGGTGGGTGGGTGGGATGGGGGGAGGGGGTGCATGTGTGTGTGTGTGTGGGTGTGTGTGTGCGTGTGTGTGTGAATGTATGGTTTTGTTTGTTGTTGTTGTTGTTTTTTAATTTTATTTTATTCTTTTATATCGAGGATAATGGAATAAGCACTTATATGCTTTCTTTTACATCCAGTCCCCGTGTGTATGCGGATTTGTGGATTCTGTCATCTGTTCCCACCGGCACACAATGGCCTACTCTTACGAAAAGCGGAACATGATTTTAACGTGTGCGCAAGATGTTCTGCGTGCGTTCGAGCACGGGGCCTCGGTTTATAGTCTCATCCGAAGGAGTGTGTGTGTGTGTGTGTGTGTGTGTGTGTGTGTGTGTGTGTGTGTGTGTGTGTGTGTGTGTGTGTGTGTGTACATCTTGTTCGTTTTTGAACTGAGTACTGACCATCATCCATCATGACTTTCATGGCGAAGGTCATATTTTCACACTTTCCGTGTTTGATTAATCCAGAAACGGCTAAATTTATCTTTCTTTCACAAGTTGTTGCTCTCTCTCTCCCCTCTCTCTCTCTCTCTCTCTCTCTCTCTCTCCTCTCATCTCTCTCTCTCTCTCTCTCTCTCTCCTCCCCTTCTCTCCTCTCTCTCTCTCTCTGTCTCTCTGTTTCTGTCTATGTCCTCTCTCTGTCTGTCTGTCTGTCTCTCTCTCTCTGATTTACTCCCTTCCTCCCTATACGCACCTTGGTGGTCTCCCCCTTAGGGAAAAGGGAGCTAGTCTGTTTGTAATGGTGCTGAGTTGTCGTTCTTTATTAGTCGGGTTGCTAGAGGCATGGGAGGGGAGGGGAGGGGGGAAGGGAAGGGAAGAGATAGAGATACAGGTTAGGGAGGGGGAGGAGAGGGAGATGAAGGAGGAAGAGAAGGGATGGTGTAACCTAATAGTCAAAAACAAACCAAAAAAACCCTACTAGGTTCAAAGAGACATGATTGTTGTGTCCTAAAGTGGGTTTTGTCCTAAAGTGGACAAGTTCAGCGGAAGATTAAAAGAAAAAAAAAACCACCTCCTCCCCCTCCCCTGGGTCTGGAAACGTCTTGCTTGGATAATAATAATAATAATAATAATAACAACAACAACAACAACAACAACAACAACAACAACAATTGCGAAGAATTGCGAAGAAGAATTGCGAAGAAGAAGGAGAATGATGATGATGATGGTGATGGTGATGATGATGATGATGGTGATGGTGATGATGATGATGGTGATGATGATGGTGATGATAATAATAATAATAATAATAATAATAATAATAATAATAATAATAATAATAATAATAATAATACATGGGATTTATACGGCGCTATATTATCTTGCAAAATAAACAAAACAAAACAAAACGGATCCTTTCCTTCACTAGGTAGGCTGTTGCCGATACACAGACTTCAAACGGGAGACGGGATAGCCTACTGGTCAGAACATTGCGCTTACAATCTGACGACCCGGGTTCGATTCCCGTTCAAGGGGGATATTTTCCCCTGGAGTTAACATCAGTGCAAACTCCACTCTCCCCCCAAAGTCCTTCGAATGAGACTATAAACCGAGGTCCTGTGTGCAAACGCACGCAGAACATCTTGCGCACACGTTAAATCCTGTTCCGCTTTTCGTAAGAGTAGGCCATTGTGTGCCGGTGGGAACAGATGACAGAATCCACAAATCCGCATACACACGGGGACTGGATGTAAAAAAGCAAATAAGTGCTTATTCCATTATCCTCGATATAAAAGAATAAATAAATAAATAAATAAAACCGTGAGACGAAAATAAATCATTGCAAATTAATGTGACAAATCTTCTTGTCTTTGCGAGCGTTGCGAATCAGGTTTAAAAAAAAAAAAAACAACCAACCCAACAAACAAACAAACCAAACAAAAAAATCCCCCAGGAAAGTTATAAGGAGTATTTGTTTTACATTGGCAGTCTCGACAGAGTTTTTTTGTTTTTTGTTTGTTTGTTGTTGTTGTTTTTTTAATTTTCTGTAATATCTTTTTATCAGCCATTAGTTTGTGTCGTGGCGTAGTTTCACGTGTATTGATTGATTTGATAATTAATAAAACGGCATGCAGTGAAAGAAAAAAGTGTTTAAAAATAATTTCCAGTTACTTTTTTGGACTAAGTTCGTGCAGTTGACAGTCCTTAATCCCGTTAGCGACAACCGACAAGGAATCCATTCATTCATTCATTAGTTTAACAACACCACACACACATGGTTATCCTCCCTTTCCCTCCCTCCTCCTCTCCCCCCTCCATCACCCTTCCTCCTTCCCTGAAGGGTGGGAGTGGGAATACAGGGAGGAGGAGGGGTGGGGGGGGGGGGGAGGAAGGACTGGAATATTATAAGTGCGCTTTTAAATGTTTTTCCCCCCAAAAAAATGAAGGCTGGTGGTGGTAGTGGTGGTGGTGTGTGTGTGTGTGTGGGGGGGGGGGGGGGGGGGGGGGGGGGGGAATGGGAGGGTGATAGGTTGTCTCAAAGGGAGGTTAACTCCTCTAGCCGTCGCACCGAACAGGGAAAGTGTGAGACGAGGGGTTTTGCTAGGAGGACAGATCCATGAAGGATGATGAGGTTACAGTCTGACACCAGATCAAAGCTAACGAGGTGTAGAGAGGTCCCTGTCCTTTGATGTGACCAGGTTTTGCCTGGTACTGGTGCGTAGTAGTTTTTAAAGGTTGTTTTTTTTTTAATATAATACCACTTTACGTCGACTACTGGGGACGGGATAGCTCAGTGGTCACAGCGCTCGCTTTAATAATAATAATAATAATAATAATAATAATAATAATAATAATAATAATAATAATAATAATAATAATAAAATAATGATGATGATGATGATGATGATGATGATGATGATGATGATGATGACGACGACGATGATGATGTGATGATGATGATGATGATAATAATAATAACAATGATGATAGCGATGATGATGATGATGATGATGATGATGATGATGATGATGATGATAATAAATAATAATAATCATAATCATAATAATAATGTATGGAATTTATATAGCGCTGAATCTTGAAAAGCAACAAATCAAAGCGCTCATATGACTTTTTTTTCTTTTTTAGATATCGAGGATAATGGAATAGGCACTCAACTGCTTTTTTTTTACATCCAGTCCCCGTGTGTATGCGGTTTTGTCAATTTTGTCATCTGTTCCCACCGGCACACAATGGCCTACTCTTTCGAAAAGCGGAACAGGATTTAACGTGTGCGCAAAATGTTCTCCATACGTCCACACACGGGGCCTCGGTTTATAGTTTCATCCGAAGGACTATGACATTCAGTTCGACTATTTTTGTCAAACTGGAAAGAAAGGGCGAGGCTGGGAATCGAACCCAGAACCTCACGGTTTACGTGTTGGCAGGCAAACGTCTTAACCATCCTGCCACCTTGCTTCCTTCCTCCTAGCCAATGTTAAGCAGCGTCGAGCGTGGTTACCACTTGAGATTGGTGTGACCGTTTGTGCGCTTTGGCTTCAAGTACAGTCCCTCAGTTCACCCAGCTGTAAATGGGTAAGGTAGGTAAAGGAGTCCCATAACCTATAAGGTCGTAGGGGAGCGAGGCGTCAGAGACCTCACTTCTCTAGGGCCAGCATATTGAGGGCGGCGCCCATCTCCTCTCCCTCGCTGCTTTACCTTCCCTGACCCTAAAGAGGGCAGGTTCCCATTTACAGCTGGGTGAACTGGGGGAACTGTACTGAAGCCAAGGCGCGCAAACGGGCACCCATCCAACTGGTGACCACGCTCGACGCTGCTTAACTTGGCTGGGGGAAAGCGAGTGCTCCGACCACTGAGCTATTCCGTAAATGGGTACGTGCCCTCTCTTTAGGGTGAGGGTCAGGGAAGGTAAAGCAGCGAGAGAGAGGAGAGGACATGGGCGCCTCCGCCCTGACCCTAAAGAGACAGGTACCCGTTTACAGCTGGGTGAAGTGAGGGAAGTAATAACATCAAACCAAAATACAAATACAACAAAAATAAATAAAACCAAGCAATACACTAAACTCCCCCCCCCCCCTCCCCCCCTTCCCCTACAGAATATAAAGAAGACAAATATGCAATTAAGGAACAGCACATTACAAATACAAAAACAAAAACCCCAAAACCCAAGCAAATACAAAAAACAACAACAATCAAACAAAAATAAAACAACAAAAAACAAGAGAGAGAGAAAAGAGAGAGAGAGAGAGAGAGAGACAGAGAGAGGAGAGAGAGAGAGAGAGAGAGAGAGAGAGAGGAGAGAGAGAGAGAGAGAGACAGACAGACAGACAACAGACAGACAGACACAGAGAGAACGAGAGAGAGAGAGAGAGGAGAAGAGAGAGAAGACACAGACAGACAGACAGACCGACAGACAGAGGACAGACAGACAGAGTAAACTAGTTTGCATCTCCTCTCTCTCTCTCTCTCTCTCTCTCTCTCTCCATCTCTCTCTCTCTTCTCTCTCTCTCTCTCTCTCTCTCTCTCATCTCTCATTTCCTCTTCTCTCTCTCTCTCTCTCTCTCTCTCTATCTCTCTCTCTCTCTCTCTTTTCCCCCCTCTCTCTCTCCTCCCCCCCTCTCTCTCTCTCTCTCCTCCTCTCTCTCTCTGGTATTAAGTGCCTTGCCTGATTGTAATATATCGAGTTTCCGTTACCCACCAAACGCTACATGAATAACAGAATCTCTCTCCGCGTACAATGCAACACTACATTTTTATCTTCTGCACAAGTTGATTAACGTGCTGGTAAGTCGCCATTGATTTTTGAAGTTGACGATAGAGACTGAGAGTCTCACGTTTTAATTCATCAGACGCGAGATTTGAACCGACGACTTCATGGAATTACACGAAGGTGGAAGTCAATAACAAAAAATCTGAGCGCTTTGATTTGTTGCTTTACAAGATTGAGCGCTATATAAATTCCATACATTATTATTATTATTATAAACTGTCTTGTCACTTAGCTCTAGTGCCCCCTTGTAGTCTGCTGTCTGCGCCTCTTTGTCTGTCTGCCTGCTATCCCTCGTCTTCTGCTGTCTATCTGTTCTCTATCACTTTCTCTCTAGTCTCTGTCTTTGTCTGTCTGTCTGTCTCTTCCTCTCTGTCTCTGTCTGTCTGTCTGTCTCTCACACATGCACACAACACACAAACACACACATATACATACATAATACATACATATATATATATATATATATAATATATATATATATATATATATATATATATATATATATATATATAGTATATATATTACATACATACATGATACATACAACATACATACATACATCATCATACATACATACATACATACATCCATCATCCATCCACACATCATCCATACATACATACTTACTTACATACATATATATTTACGCGCTTGCGTGTCCATTTCTTCATTAATGGAGCGTAAATAATACCCTGCATAACTGACAGCTATGGAAACCACCACCACCACCACCACCACCACACTCTCAATCCAGCCCCCCACCCCCACATCCACCCCACCCCCAAAAAACCAAAACCCAAATCGTCACCAACCTTAATGCATAAGACGTGTTGACTGACCTTTAATGCAAAACCTCCCATACATAATAACACATAAATGATGGAGGAAGGAGGGAGGATATGACAGGGGTGGAAGGGAGACAAGGAGTAGAAGGGGAGGAGGAGGAGGAGGAAAAACAGCAAGTAGAGATTTTTTGTGGGGTGGGGTAGAGGTGGGGTAGGACACTGCAATAGCAACGAGGGTGAACTGAATTGTACACTGACGCAGAAGTGAGGGTAGATATCTGGGTGGGTAATATTGTGTGAAGAGGTTAGGAACAGTTGGATGGGCACAGTTGTGGCGTGCTTTCTCTTTTATATTGACAGTATTAAAAAACACACAGAAAAGGAAAAAAGATCTGGTGCAGAATGGTTATTGGCCTGTGCAATGGGGTAGAGAGAGGGCGGGGGGTGGGGGTTTGGGAGGGGGGGGGGGGGGGGGGGTAGGATCGCAGAGAAGTGGTGTTTACCTTTTTGGAGCCGGTCAGTTCGGCTATCCTATTGGCCGCTTGACTTCACACGCACGCACGCACAGGCGCGCGCGCGCGCGCGTGCGCGTAAACACACACACACACACACATACGAGCGCATGCACACACACATGCACGCACACACATACATACATGTATATATATGTACACACACACACGTATTGTGTCTGATATAATTTCATGTGTAAAGACGTTAAGTTAAAGAAAGAACTCACACATGCGCGCGCGCACCACACATACACACACATATACACACACATGTAGCATACCGTCTGTCTGTATACAACTTTCAAAGGCACGCATACACGCGCGCGCACGCACACACACACACAGACCACACACACCCGCACACACACACGCACACACATACACATACATTTAGCATACCGTCGTCTGTATACATCTTTAAAAAGGCACGCATGCACGCGCGCACACAACACACACACACACAACACACACAAACCACTCACACACAACCACAAAACACACAAACACACCAAACAACACACACACACACACACACACACAACACACACAACACACACACACAACACACACACACAAACACACACACACACACACACACACACACCACACACTCCCCAACCCCACACCCCCCCCCCCCCCCCACACACACACACACTAACCCCCACCCCCCCCCCCCCCCACACACATACACACACACACACACACCACACAGGTTTCTAAGATCCTCACGATCATAAAAACAAAGGATTCCAGGCCCCTAACTTCAGACTTCTATTCTTTCTGTATGTAGAGAAGAGGTTTTGCCTTCAGGAGGCTTTTAACGCCGGTGCCAGACTGACTCGGCTCCCTCCCCCCCCCCCCCCCCCCCCCCCCCACCCCACCCCTCCAACCCCCTACCCCCACCCCCACCCCACCCTCCTTCCTTAAAGGTGAATGTCCTGACAGGTCTAAAAAAAAAAAAGGAAAAAAAAAGGCAAAGGTGTTACCATAACCTATGTGGTCGTTAGGAAGCGAGGCGTCAGAGACCTCACTTCTCTAGGGACACCAGCATATTGAGGGCGGCGCCCATCTCCTCTCCCTCGCTGCTTTACCTTCCCTGACCCTAAAGAGGGACAGGTACCCCATTTACAGCTGGGTGAACTGGGGGAACTGTACTGAAGCCAAGGCGCGCAAACGGTCACCCAAAACGCTGCTTAACTTGGCTGGGGGAAAGCGAGTGCTCCGACCACTGAGCTATCCCATCCCCTGATGTTCTGACAGGTCTAAAAACAAAAATGTTAAAAAGGCAAAGGTGTTACCATAACCTTGTGGTCGTTAGGAAAGCGAGGCATCGGAGACCTCTCAACTTCTTTTTTCTCCAGGGCCCAGCATATTGAGGGCGGGGCTCGGCCCATCTCCTCGTCTCTCCCTCGGCTGCTTTACCTTCCCTGACCCTACAGAGGTGCAGGTACCCATTGACAGCTGGGTGAACTGGGGGGGGGGGGGGGGGGGGGGGGGGGGGGGGGGGGGGGGGGGGGGGGGGGGGACTGTACTTGAAGCCGAGGCGCGCAAACGGTCACCTATTCAAGTGGTAACCACGTGAGCTCGATTCGATGCTGCTTAACCTTAGCTGGGGGAAGAGAAAGCGAGTGTTCTGACTTACTGAGCTATCCCACCCCCGGACAGGACTACAAATCAGACATTTGCTTTTCGTGTCTGTTTCTTTTGAATTTATTTATTTATTTATTTTTTTTTTTGGGGGGGGGGGGGGGTGTTCAGGCTACACCTCTCCGAGGGTTACCCACAGTGGTGAGATTCTTGGGTATGTACGGTTTTCAAACCAACAAATATTATATTTATTTAATTTTATTTACTAATCCTGTTACCACCGGTATGCGGTTTTTGAAATTTGTCACCCGTTTCCACCGCACACAAATTGGCTACTCTTTCATAAGCGAAAGATTTAATCGTGTGGAAGATGTTCTGATGCGTTTCGCACATGGCCCCCCGTTTTATCCTTCCTATGGACTTTGACATTCCAATTCCCTGGACAATTAATTAGGTACCACATTCCGAGTTCGGGATCATTTAAAAACAAAATTCACCACTTGTACTCAAGTGTTGAACAGGGATAGCCAGTGGTTACACCTCCTTGTCCCCCTCTTTCACCCCTTCTCCCTTGCCCATTCCTCCCCCCCCCACTCCCCACACCCTTCCCCTAAAAATTCCAACCCTTTATTCAGTGCTTCACCGGAGATCACCCTTGCCCCCTGCTTCCTCTTCCCCCTTCCCCCCTGCTGTCCCCCCGTCCTGCCCCTTCCCCCCCCCACCCCCACCCGCCCAAGTGGCCCACCCCCCTTCAATTCTCCCGGGGGCATACGTTTCGCCTCCTTCCCAAAGCCCCCAGTTCACCAACCAAGGCCGGCCTCCCTCTAAGGGCCGGACAGGAAGGGGCGAGAGAGCA
>CM054156.1:54938729-54946229 GCA_028751875.1 Rapana venosa
GAAGAAGAAGAAGAAGAAGAAGATGATGATGATGATGATGATGATGATGATGATGATGATGATGATGATGATGATGATGATGATGACATAATGTGTGACTGGCATTGCAATTTATGTTGATTTATAATATTTATTTTGTTCATAAAAAATCGTCATCTCTTATTGTAAAGAGAAAGACAAGTCTTTTTTTTTTTAATTTCACTTTTATTTCGAAGACAATGGAATAAGAACTCATGTGCTTTTTTTTTACATCCAGTCCCTGTTTGTATGCAGTTTTGTCAATTTTGTCATCCGTTCCCACCAGCACACAATGGCCTACTCTTTCGAAAAGCGAAACGGGTTTTAACAAATGCGCAAGATGTTCTGCGTGCGTTCGCACGCGGGGCCTGGGTTTATAGTCTCATCCGAAGGACTTTTGGGGAGAGTGGAGTCTGCACTGATGTTAACTCCAGGGGAAAATATCCCCTTGAACGAGATTCGAACTCGGGAGAGAGAGAGAGAGAGAGAGAGAGAGAGAGAGAGAGAGAGAGAGAGAGAGAGAGAGAGAGAGAGAGAGAGAGAAGAGAGAGAGGTTAGGACCTCGCCAATAAAAACAAACATTGGCTATATTCAGCCTATTGTACTTAATCTTCCTTATCCCCTTTGTAAACCATTGTAGGTCATTGGGTACCCCTGCCTCACGCCTTTCCGTGTGTGTGTGTGTGTGTGGTGTGTGTGTGTGTGTGTGTGTGTGTGCGCGCGTGCGTGCGTGTGTGTGTGTTGTTTGTGTGATTCTTTATTCTTTTATTTCGAGGATAGTGGAATAAGCACTCATGTGGGTTTTTTTTACATCCAGTCTCCTTGTGTATGCAGTTTTGTAAATTTTGCCATCAGTTCCCACGCGCGTGCGCGCACCCGCGTGTGTATGTGTGTGTGTGTATCTGTCTGTGTATCTGTGTATCTGTATTTGTGTGTGTGTATTAATTTGTTTGTGTATGTGTATGTATCTCTGTGTGTATGTGTCCGCGCACGCGCGTGCATGCTGGTTCCGCGTGTGTGCATGCGTACCTGTGCGTGTATTGCATAATTATGTGCACGGGGTGTATATGTATGCGTATGCGCTCGCCGGCATGCATGCTGCCTGCGTCCTTGTGTGTGTGTGGGGGGGGGGGGGGGGGTGTGCATGTGACCAGTAATCTACTTAGAATAGGCCTTTAGGCAGACGACAATGGTCCAGGGGGAATAAACAACACTATACTAGGGACCTTCCCACACTCTGTTTGACACCCACCAACATGTATGGCTCTTGTCTTTTTCTTCAGGGAGAGCCTGGAGGTTAGCGTGATGCGTTCGTGATCTGCCTGGAGGTTAGCGTGATGCGCTCGTGATCTGCTAACCTGGTTCGATTCCTGTTCAAACGCACGCGCGCGCGCGCGCGCGCACACACACACACACACACAGGGAGAGGCGCGAGGCTGGGGTACCCAATAACCTACAATGGTTTACAAAGGGGATAACATCAGTGCCGACTCTACTCTCCCCTAAAAGTCCTTGAAAGAAACTATAAAACCGATGTCCCGTGTGCGAAAACGCACGCAGGAACATCTTACCCGCACACGTTAAAACTCGTTCCACTTTTCGGAAGAGTAGGTCATTGTGTACCGGTGGGTACGGATGACAAAATGGGGACTGGATGAAAGAAAAGCATATGAGAGCTTATTCCATTATCCTCGAAATAAAAGAATTAAAAAAAAAAATATATATAATATAATAAATAAATATATATATGTCAGTCTTTTCTCTCTTTCTTATTCCTCTTGTCTGTTTTCTTCTTCTCGGTACCTGTTTCTTTCTTCTCTTTCTATCTCTTTGTCTGTATGTCCTTCTTTCTTGTCTTTCTGTCTCTGTCTGTCTGAGTCTCTGTCTCTCTGTCTGTTTCGTCTCTAAATCATCAATCAAAAAACATCTGTCGGGGGGGGCCCGGGATTTTAACCCACCCTTTTTAAAACCCCCGGGGGGGGCCCGCCCCCCCAAACCGGGGGGAAAAGGGGCCTGGGGCCCCAATCCCTCTTTTTTGGGGGATCATCAGTCCGTCAATCTTAAAAGCCGGGGAAAACAAAAAACCACCCTTTCAAAACCCCCGGGGGAAAAAACCCCCCCAAAAAAAAAATTTTCCATTTTAAGGTATCATTGGACCTCCTCAAAAGGGGGTTTAAAAAAAAAATATAAAACTATTCCTTTTCCCAAAAAAAGTTTTTTTTTTTAAATTAAAAAAAAATTAAAAAAAATAAAAAAAAAATTTAAAAAAAAATAAAATAAAAAATATAAAAAAAAAAATTTTTAAATTATAAATAAAAAAAAAAATATATTTTAAAATTTTAAAAATTTTAATTTTTTTCCCCTTCTCCTTCCATTTCTGTCTTTCCCCCCCCTTTTTTTTTTCTTTCTCTTCCTTTTCTTATTCTCTCTGTCTCTGCTTTGCTCTGTCGTCTAGTCTCGCTCTCTGTCTTTTCTCCCCTAAATCAATCAAACAAAAAAAAAAACGTATGATTTGGTTGTTCGTGTGGTGTTCAAAATTCCCTTTAACCTTTTCACAAGTAGTTAAAAAGAGGGGGGGGGGGAGGGGAGGTGGGCAGGGAGGGGGGTGGAGAAAGGGAATTTTAGGGGATCAATGAAAAGGGAAAAGAAAAGAAAAAATTTTAAAAAAAAAAAAACATTAAAAAAAAAAACAAAATAATAGAAAAAAAAACCTTTCCAAACTAACCTATAAAAAAAGAAAATGCAATTCTAACAAATTTTCAACAAAACAGTAATTCCAATCAAAAGTAAATACTTTTTACACTGAATTTCACGTGGAAAAAACCCAAACCTATCCAATGTACTTAACCCCCCCCGCCCCCCCCCCCCCCCCCCCCCCCCCCCCCCCCCCCCCCCCCCCCCAAAAAAACTCAACCCTTAAAAAAAAAAGCGAGAAACACCCAACAACAGCCAAAAACCAATATAAACCAATATCTCTACCCCCCCCCCCCCCCCCCCCTGCCCCCCCATAAAACAAACAAATAAACAACAGGAATGCAACAACCATTATTATTATTAAACAATAGGAATGCAACAACCATGAAACAGCAGACATATTGCAAAGAAAAAAGGATAATGATATTCTTTTTTTAAAATCTGTGCCATGTGTTGTGTGGTGTGAGGAGAGAGAGAGAGAGAAGAGATGAGAGAGAGAGAGAGAGTTGTGTGTGTGCAAGGTGTGTGTGTGTGTGTGTTGCGCGCGTGCGCGCGCGTGTGTGCAAGGTGTCTATGTGTGTGTGCAAGGTGTGTGTGCAAGGTGTGTGTGTGTGTGTGTGTGTGCAAGGTGTGTATGTGTGTGTGTGTGTGGCGCGCACAGTGTGTGGTAAGGTGTGGGTATGGGGTGTGTGCAAGGTGTGTATGTGTGTGGTGCAAGGTGTGTTATGGTGTGTGTGAAAGGTGTGTGTGTGTGCGTGGTGTGTGCAAGGTGTATGTGTGTGTGTTGTGATAAAGTTGCCAATTCTACATACATACGAGAGTAAAAGATCTGCAATAGCACATATATATATAAATATAATGTATATATACATATAATATATATATATATATATAATAAATAGATATATATAATATGCTGCCCTTTGAGGGAGGATAATACACGAGCCCATGCTGTTCTGGCAATGCTTTTCATGCCTATGAGGTATGAGGGATTGATTTCTATAGAGGGGAAGGGGGTGGCAGGCTGTTTGTATGTAGAAGGGAGGGGGGGGGGGTACTTTTTTTTTCTTCTGTGGCCACCAGTGGTGCAATTGGTTTGCCATTGTTACCCGTTTATGAGTTTTCTTATGGAAGTATAGTATAACTTGATGATGCACTTCTGGGAGAGTAGAGTAGTTGACTGATTTCAGTTACTTATTTTTTTTGTTTTTGTTTCCTATACTGGGTACTTGTTTTGGTTTCACTCTTCTCTGTCTCTCTGTCTGCCTCTCTTGTCTCTCTGTGTGTCTCTCTCTGTCTCTGTCTCTCTGTGTGTCTCCTCTCTCTGTCTCTGTCTCTGTCTCTCTCCTCTCTCTCTCTCTCTCTCTCTCTCTCTCTCTCTCTTCTCTCTCTTGTCTGTCTGTATGTCTCTCTCTCTGTCTCTCTCTCTC
The DNA here is from genome assembly GCA_028751875.1 of Rapana venosa. Lineage (NCBI taxonomy): Eukaryota > Metazoa > Mollusca > Gastropoda > Neogastropoda > Muricidae > Rapana > Rapana venosa. The sequence goes on from CM054156.1 coordinate 54,942,872, forward strand.
TCTCTCTCTCTCTCTCTCTGTCTCTCTCTCTTTGTCTGTCTGTATGTCTCTCTCTCTCGACTCAGCTCCCCCCCCCCCCGTCCCCACTCAGCTCCACCCCCCACCCCCCCCCCCCCACCCCCTCCACACACACACCTCTCATCTTTTGTGATATGCAATTGTTTTCGTTATCTTGCACTCTCGTTTATTAACGTATAGTTCTAGTTATAACATTATGCTCTATGCATTTTAAATAGTTTGAGTTTTTCCCCCCTCTTTTTTTCTTTGAACAGTTTCTGAGTGGTGGGTGTGGGTGGTTTTGGGGTGGGGTTTTTTTTTTACTTTTTTTTTTTTTTAGGGGTGTGTGTTGTTTGCTTGTTGTTGGGTTGGAGTTTTCCTCTTTTAAAATTTTTTTTTTTTTTGGTGGGGGAGAGGGGGGGGGGGGGGTGGGCGGCGGTGCGCAGAGGGCTGGTTGTAAAAAAAACAACCCATGTTTTGCTTATGCCATAGATCTCGTTAATGAAAAAATTCAATGCTCTCTTCTCGCTCTCCTCCTCCCCTCTCCCCCCTCCCCCTCCCCCCTCTCTCTCTCTCTCTCTCTCTCTACTCTCTCTCCACTCTCATCTCTCTCTCTCTTCCTCTCTCTCTCTCACTCCTCTCTCTCTCCCTCTCTCTCCTCTCTCCCCCCCCTCTCTCTCTAAGAAAAAAAAACAAACAAAAACAAAACACACTTTTGGGGGGGTGGTGGGGATAATGTTACATTTTGTATTGAATAGTTTATGTTTTCATCAGAGAATTGACAGTGAATGGCTGTACACTGTCACTTAAAATATATGTTTTCATCCCTTCAGAAGGGGCTGTGCCCTATCTGAATAAATCATCTAAAGTTTGAAGTCTGAAGTCTCTCTCTCTCTCTCTCTCTCCTCTCTCTCGTCTCTCTCTCTCTCTCTCTCTCTCTCTCTTTTCTCTCTCTCTCTCTCTCTCTCTCTCTCTCTCTCCTCTCTCTCTCTCTCTCTCTCTCTCTCTCTCTCTCTCACAACACACACACACACACACACACACTCTCCCTCTCTCTGTCTCTCCCCCCTCTCTCTCTCACTCTCTCTCTCTCTCACTGTCTGTCTAATCTCCCTCTCTCTCTCTCCCCTCTTTCTGTCTCTCTCTCTGTCTCTGTCCTCTGCTCTCTCTCTCTCTCTTCTCTCTTCTCTCCTCTTCCTCTCTCTCTCCCTCCCTCTCTCACCTCTCTCCTCTCTCTCTCCCCTCTCTCTCTCTCTCATCTCTCCTCTCTCTCTCTCTCTCTCTCTCTCTGTTGCTCTCTTTCTCTCTCTCTCTCTCTCTCTCTCTCTCTCTCTCTCTCTCTCTCTCTCCTCTCCTCTCTCTCTCTCTCTCTCTCTCTCTCTCTCGCTGTTTCATCGCTCATCGCAACACACTTGAGTCTAGCGTCCTGTATAGTTCTTCTTTCCTGGTTTTCCGTTTATTAGAAGAAGATAATGTATATTACACACGGGGCTTCACTGTTTCTGCTGCCTAACGAGTTTGACAGAACAAAATAAAATGGCTGCACACCGGTATTAAAAAATCTCTCTTTTTCCTTCTGTTTTTCTATGTGACTTTTATATTCATACCGCACGTACTAAGGCATCCACAGAAATAAAAACCACTTTTTTGGTGAAAGACTAGCCTCTGACTCAAAACTCATGTGATTTTGAACAAATTTGCTAGGTTTGAATTTTTAAAAATGTTTCAGCAAACACTGTACCCCCTCAGTCCTTTGTCCCCTACTAGCTTCCTTACAGCAATAAGCATGCGCGGGGTCAACGCTGTAGGAATACAGGCAATCCTCATTTGATGGTTATTTCCAACTTTCTCGTGACTACCTGGTATTGCTCTATGTCCTCAATCCCCAAAACAAGTGAACAGTCCTTTTTTTTTTCATGCTTAAAAAAATATGTGAAAATCATCAACATTTGTTTCCCCTCGCACTCTATACAAGATACTACATGACCCCCAAATTAATAGCGGTATGCAGCCGAATAGGCTTAGCCTGGCTTACTGCTACTGTTAACTGCTGTTATTTTGTTGTGCGTGCGATGTTACTGCTGTGATTCTGCTGCTGCTGCTGCTGCTGCTGCTGCTGCTGCTGCTGCTGCTTCTACTGCTACTGCTGTGATGTTGTTGCTGCTGCTGTTGTTACTTGCGTGATGTTGTTGTTGCTGCTGCTACTTCTGTTGCTGGTCTTATTACTATTGCTGCTATTGTTACTACTGCATGCTGCTCCTCTTTGCCACTGCTGCTCCCACTGTTAACTGTTGCTTTGGCTGCTACTGTTGCTACTTCTGCTGCTGCTGCTGCTGTTGCTATTGCTACTGCTACTACTGTTGCTGCTACTGTTGCTACTATTGCTGCTGCTGCTGCTGCTGCTGCTGCTGCTGCTGCTGCTGCTGCTGCGCTACTGCTGCTACTACTGATGCTACTGTTACTACTTCTGCTGCTACTGTTACTACTGTTGCTACTGTTATTGCTGCTACTATTGTTGCTACTGTTTTACTACTTCTGCTACTGTCACTATTGCTACTGCTGCTACTAATGCTGCTTATACTGTTGCTACTTCTGCTGCTACTACTGTTGCTACTGCTACTACTGCTGCTACTATTGTTGCTACTGCTACTTTTACTACTGTTAATACTGTTGCTGCTACTGTTACTACTGTTGCTGCTACTGTTACTACTACTACTACTGCTACTGTTACTACTGTTATTGCTACTGCTACTACTACTGCTACTGTTACTACTGTTGCTGCTACTGCTACTACTACTGCTACTGTTACTACTGTTGCTGCTACTGTTGCTGTTACTACTGCTGCTGCCGCTGTTAACTGTTGCTATGGCTACTACTGCTGCTGCTGCTGCTGTTACTACTGCTACTGCCACTACTATTGCTACTGCTACTACTGTTGCTACTGCTGCTGCTACTGTTACTGCTGCTACTACTGTTGCTACTGCTACTACTGTTGCTACTGTTGCTACTGTTACTGCTGCTACTACAGTTGCTACTGCTACTACTGCTGCTACTGCTACTACTACTGCTACTACTACTGCTACTGTTACTACTGCTGCTACTGTTGCTACTTCTGCTGCTACTGCTGCTACTATTACTGCTGTTACTACTACTGCTTCTATTGCTGTTACTACTGCTACTACTGTTGCTACTGTTGCTGTTGCTTTTGTTGCTACCATTGCTACTGCTACCACTGTTGCTACTGCTGCTACTGTTGCTACCGCTACTACTGTTACTACTGCTACTTTGCCGCTGCTACTACTGCTGCTTCTACTGCTACTACTGCTGTTACTACTGTTGCTACTGATGCTACTGTTGCTAC
>CM054156.1:54951229-54953729 GCA_028751875.1 Rapana venosa
GCTTCATTTAGAATCTAGTCTGTCTAAATGCCTCGTGATAGACCTGAACTTTCTGACGTATTCGAGGAAACGCATCATTAGCAAGATGACGTCATTTTATCGCCTCTCAAGCGCGCTCGCGCGCGCGAGAGAGAGAGAGAGAGAGAGAGAAGAGAAGAGAAGAGAGGAGAGAGAGAGAGAGAGAGAGAGAGAGAGAGAGATCGCTTCATTTATCGCCTTCGCACGAAGCCAAACTAAAGATCCCTTAATTCGTGTAAGTATTCAGTGGGTCACGAAAACATGACTATACCCAGCATGCACCTGGGGAGGGATGGGCTCCGCCAGGTTTAACTTTCTGAAGAGACACAGCCTGAAAAAATCCCGCCCTACCTATCTCTCTTCCTTGTCGCTTCACCTTGTGTTTGGTCTGATAATAATGTAATGTACTTTGATCCGTGTGTGGGGGTGGGGGGGTGGGGGAGTGGTTGCGGTGGCTTAGTGTATGTGTGGTGAGTGGGTGGGTGTTCTGTGTGTGTGTGTGGTGTGTGAGTGTTCTCTCTCTCTCTCTCTCACTCTCTCTCTCTCTCTCTCTCTCTGTATAGGCTTGAACTTTCTGACGTATTTAAGGAAACGCATCATTAACAAGGTGACGTCATTTTTATCGCCTTTTCCAAGACCGAGAAAGAGAGAGAGAGAGAGAGAGAGAGAGAGTTAATGTCTTCGCGCTTTGACACGATAGGGAAAGTCTCTCTCTCTCCTTCCCCTCTCCCCCCTCCCCAGACCCCCACCCCTGTTTGAGCCCCCAAATGATCATTCCCCCCCCCCCCCCCCCCCCCCCCCCCCCCCCCCCCCCCCATCCACTAAAACCTTGAATCCGTGGTCAGGGTTCTAGCCTATTTTGTGGATGAGACGATAAACTGAGGTCCCGCATGCAATATATACATTCAGCGCGCGTGAAGGAATCCACCACAATCAAAAAGAATTTTAAAAATAAATGAATAAATAAAATTAAAATAAATAAAAGAATAGAGTTGTCCCTTGGCGAAAAATAATTTTTAAAAAATAAATAAATAAGAGTTGTCCCTGGCAAAATCTTCTGTAGAAAACGAGCCAGTTTCGTTGAGAAAGAAATGTACTCCCTAAAAGAGAGAGAGAGAGAGAGAGAGAGAGAGAGAGAAGAGAGAGAGAGAGAGAGAGAGAGAGAGAGACAGACAGACAGACAGAGAGAGAAGACAAGAGAGAGAGAACAGAAGAGAGACAGACAAGACAGAAAGACAGAGAGAGAGAGAGACCAGAGAGAGAGAAGGAGAGAGAGAGAGAGAGAGAGAGAAGAGAGAAGAGAGAGAGAGAGAGAAGAAGAGAGAGAGAGAGAAGTTTAAAAAAAAAGGGGGATGGCACTGCTCTTATAGAAACATGCTCTCCCCAGGGAGAGAGCAGCTAACGTCGGAGTACGGCTGTCTATAATTATGGCGAAGTACTTCAAAAACCAAGAACAACACAGTCATACATGCAAACTTCTCATTCAGTAGTGTGCAGTTTCTTCAATCTCACAGTGATTTCCCAGGCGGGATGATGAGTTGAGTCAGAGTGCACACATTCTGGGTGATCCCCCCTAGAGTGTTAAGCTGGGGAACGCACAACAGAAACAATAACAACAATAACAATTTCACACAGAGAAATCTGCAGAGCCTGAAAGAGGTATACATTATACAACAATGAGAAGTTTTGTATTGATGTCGTGTTGCACCGCATTGCATTGTATTATATTACATTGTAATGCACTGCGTTGTATTGCGTTGCATTGTGTTGTATTGTATTGTATTGTACTGCATTGTATTGCATTGCATTGCATTGTATTGCATTGTATTGTAATGAACTGCATTGTATTGTACTGCATTGTATTGTATTGTAATGAACTGCATTGTATTGTACTGCATTGCATTGTATTGTATTGCATTGTATTGTAATGAACTGCATTGTATTGTATTGCATTGCATCGTATTGTATTGCATTGCATTGTATTGTAATGCACTGCATTGTATTGCATTGTATTGCATTGCACTGTATTGCATTGCGTTGTTGCATTGTATCGTAATGCACTGCATTGCATTGTATTGTCATGTACTTGTATTGCATTGTATTGCATTATATTGTATGCATTGGATTGTATAGTATTATAACATATGGTATCATATCGTGTTGCATCGTACTGTATTGTGTTGCATTGTATTGCATTGTATAGTTTTCTATCGTATCGTAAGCGTGGCGTATCGTCCGTCCTACCATAGTAGGAGTAGTAGTAGTAGTAGTAGTAGTAGTAGTAGTAGCAGCAGTAGTAGTAGTAGCAGCAGTAGTAAGTAGTAGTAGTAGTAGTAGTAGTAGTAGTAGTAGTAGTAGTAGTAGTAGTAATATCATTATCATTAACATTATCATTATCATTTTTATCATATTATGTTGTTGTTATTATTATTATTATTATTATTATTATTATTATTATCATCATCATCATCATCATTATTTT
>CM054156.1:54958729-54961229 GCA_028751875.1 Rapana venosa
GACAAGTCAGACCCAGGCGCATCCGACGACTTAAGCGTGGGAGATAATTGTTATCGTTTAAGGTTTTTTTCTGGAAGAAAAAAGCAAAAATGCAGGAGAATGGACCAAGAAGGCAGAAAATAAGACAAGAAGGATGTTGACGGGAAGAAAAAAGAACAAGGCAGAAACAAAGAGAAAGGAGGGAATTTCTAGCACAGAATTTTCAGAATGTGGGGATGCTATTTATACTGAGAGGCCCCTGACCGGCATCCCCCACAGGGGGAAATCAATCTAAGATATGTCTTTAGTATAGGCTGTCCTTACTACACAGTTATGTCCCCAAATTTCTCCTAAAGGAAGAAAACGAAATGTAATAAACAAACATAACAGATCATCGATCAATATGAATACATCCACCCCTAAGAGGGTTCATACATAATTATCAAGTTTTATAAAAATAAAAAAAAATACACAGACATCGATCGTACCAACAAAAGTGTGCAATGTGTTAAATAACACTAATATAATTATGACAATATCTACAAAAAACTAAAAATACATGACAACTTGCATTTATTTAGAGGGGAATGTGGCGGACAATTATATCCATAGAACGAATTTGTTAACAAAATAATGGTTAACTTTCTTCTTCTTCTTCTTCTTCTCCATTCTTCTTCGCATTCTTCTTCTCTTCTTCTTCGCAATTCTTCTTCTTCTTCTGCATTCTCTTTGCTATATTTTTCATCTTCTTTTATCTTTCTTTTCTTTCTTTACTTTATTCTTTCTTTCTATCTTTCTTTCTGTCTTTCTTTCTGTCTTTCTTTCTTTTCGAGGCCTGGATGTAAAAAAAAGTCTTGTACTTATTCTATTACCCTCAGAAAATAATATGTCATTATCGTTATCGTTATCGTTATCTTCTTCTTCTCTTCTTCTTCTTCTTCTTCTTCTTCTTCTTCTTCTTCTTCTTCTTCTTCTTCTTCTTCTTCTTCTTCTTCTTCTTCTTCTTATTATTATTATTATTCCGCTAGAGCTCCATGGTTCATCAGTGGTGATATTTTGCATATGCAAATGTTTGCCCAGGTTGCAGCATTCCGACTTCGGGATGATGGAGCACGCAATGGCCTACTCTTCCGAAACCCGTTCTAGTGCGCAAGTAAAGGTGTTCTGCGTGCGTTCGAACACTTGAGGGACCTACGTTTATGGTCTCATCCGAAAGATTTTCAGGGCAGTGGAGTCGGCACTGATGTTCTCCGGGGGTTAAAAACAACCCAAAAACCGAAACCAAAAAAAACTTGTAAAAAAAAGCATTTTCCATACTAAAACCCAAATCCTGATTTTTTTCACTGAAAATCCGACTGGTACCACTACACTATCCTGCCCCTCCTTTCCCCTCTCTTCTCCCTCCCCCTACCTTCCCTCTCCCCCTCCCTCCCCTACCCCACCCCCCCCCCCCACCCCCCATCCCCTTCCTCTTCTTCTCCCCCCACCCCACCCCACACGCCTCCTCTGCAATATAGATTTTACCTTTTTGACACAACAACTTCACCATACACCCACCCAATACGTCGGCGCCGTCAGTGCAGGAATAGACTTCTTCTTCTTCTTCTTCGTCTTCTTCTACTTCAATCCCACGCGGAGTGTTCAACGTCTTCGCTTTATACTTTCTTGCTTCAATCAGTCCATAGTGCCCCGCGCGAACGGGAGAGGACCTACCTACCTACACCTACCTATACGACCGCCAGATAATTATTAGACAGATACTGTTTGTTGTTGATGAAAGTTTTTTGGGTGTTTTTTTTTCCACCTTTCAGCGATCTGTTAGTCGAGATATCTATTGATCTACATCAAAAGCCTCCTGTGTGTGTGTGTGTGTTTGTAATAATTATCATTATTACTACTATCTACTACTACTATAATTGTGGCTGAAATATCTTCATCAACTTTCTGCAAGAAGAGGTTTAAAAAACAAAAAAGTCCGAAATTGAATTTGATGTTGTTTTTTGAAGCCGGGGGAAAAAAAGAAGTCATAATCAAAAGTTCTTTTTTTCATTTATTTTATTTATTTATTTATTTTTTGTATAGTGCATTAGGAAGCCCGTCTTGCGTCTTGCGCGTGTGTGTAGGGTGGCAGTGTGTGTGTATGTGGGTGTGTGAGCAGTGGTTTGGTTTACCGGTTGATTTGTTCGGATTTTGAAGAAGTGTTGAAGAAAGTTTTGTTTGTGTATGAACAATTTATTTGTTGGTGAAGGAGATACTACTACTACTACTACTACTACTACTGCTGCTGCTGCTAGTACTACTACTACTCCTGTGGCTGTGGTTCTGCTTCGCTTGCTGGAAAGGTGTTAGGTCGGCGGTTCAAGCCTTTGTTGTGGTAGGTGAGTTTTTGTTGTTGGGTTTTTGTTTGGGTTTTTTCGTTTTGTTTTTGTTTTGATTTTTTTTTTTGGGGGGGGGAGGGGGGGGGGGGGGGGTTGTCGGGGTTTTTTTTTTTAATAAGGGAGGCTTGTTTTTGTTTGTTTGC
>CM054156.1:54971229-54973729 GCA_028751875.1 Rapana venosa
ACAACTTCTGCATCATGGGGGGAAAAAAAAAAAGAATATTTATCAAAGATTCAATCAAAACGAAAAGAAAAATCTCTATAAAATAATATCTTTCAAGGGCAGCTGTTTAAGCTATTATGATAAACAAACAAAAAGCTATTTAAATAAACAACAACAACAAAAAAAGCTTTTGACAAAGCCACTCCAGCCAAATATTATCACTCTGGTAACTTCTGTGTTTATCATTGTATAAACTTTAAAGAAGTTTGGTTTTCGTCAATATAGACAGATCTTAGATGAATTCCCACTACCACCCCACCCACCCCCTCCCCGCTCTCTCTCTCTCTCTCTCTCTCTCTCTCTCTCTCTCTCCTCTCTCTCTCTCTCTCTCTCTCTCTCTCGTGTCTCCTCTCTCTCTATCCTCTCTCTTCTCTAGCTCTCTCTCTCTCTCTCTTTCTCTCCTCTCTCTCTCTCTTCTCTCTCTCTCACTCTCTTCTCTCTCTCTTTCTCTCTCTCTATCTCTCTCTCTCTCTCCCTCTCTCTCTCTCTCTCTCTCTCTCCTCTCTCTCTCTCTCTCTCTCTCTCTCTCTCTCTCTCTCTCTCTCTCTTCCTCCCCATAAAATAATGGAGATATCTGAATGACGGCCATTCAATCATAACGTAGGAATCTTCATGTTCGTTTGTTATGTTTTGACTTCCCCAAAGGGTGCAGGTGCTGTGCAGCATTGTTCTGGTCTTTGTCTCTGAATGCTGTTATCAGTCTCTGCTCAGTTTTCTTGTTCTTCTTCTTCTTGTTCTTCTTGTTCTGTTCTTCTTGTTCTTGTTCTTGTTCTTCTTGTTCTTGTTCTTCTTCTTCTTCTTCTTCTCTTCTTCTTCTTCTTCTTCTTCTTCTTCTTCTTCTTCTTCTTCTTCTTCTTCGCAATTCTTCTTCTTCTTCTTCTTCTTCTTCTTCGCAATTCTTCTTCTTCTTCGCAATTCTTCTTCTTCTTCTTCTTCTTCTTCTTTGCTTCTTCTTCTTCTTTGCATTCTTCTTCTTTGCATTCTTCTTCTTTGCATTCTTCTTCTTTGCATTCTTCTTTTTTGCATTTTCTTCTTCTTCTTTGCATTCTTCTTCTTCTTCTCCTTCTTCTACTTCGCAATTCCCATTCTATTTCTTCTCAATTTTTTTCTTCTCAATTCTTCATCGCAATTCTTCTTCTTCTTCTTCTTCATTCTTCTTCTTCTTCTTCTTCTTCTTCTTCTTCTTCTTCTTCTTCTTCTTCTTCTTCTTCTTCTTCTTCTTCTATTTTTCTTCTTCGCAATTCTTCTTCTTCTCTGTTTGCATTCTTCTTTGCATTCCTTCTTCTTTGCATTCTTCTTCTTCTTCTTCTTCTTCTTCTTCTTCTTCTTCTTCTTCTTCTTCTTCTTCTTCTTCTTCTTCTTGTTTGCATTCTTCTTCTTCTTCTTCTTCTTCTTCTTCTTCTTCTTCTTCTTCTTCTTCTTCTTCTTCTTCTTCTTCTTCTTCTTCTTCTCAATCCTTCTTCTTCGCAATTCTTCGCATTCGGGCTTGGAGGAAGGGAGGGCTTGGAGGGAGACAGGGCTTGCTACGGATGGAGGGAGGGCTTGCTACGGAGGGAGGGAGGGAGGGCTACATCTATTTCTGCAGTGGATGGATGGATGGACGACGTTTAAGTGCTAACCTGCTAAGGGGGACACAACTTAGACCAGAAAATCTCTGAAGCCGGAATGTTGCTACCTTAATGGTAGATATATTTTATATAAAAAAAACACCATAAACGGTCGCATGCGAAAAATCTTACCATTTGGTGAACCTCGGAGCTTTAGCAGCCGAGGAATATAAAATAAAAATATTTTTAAAAAAACAGAAAACAAAAAACCCAAACCAAACCAAACCAAAAACAAGAAAGAAACAAACAAAACAAAAAAAAAAACAACAGAAAAAGACTGGGGGGAAAACCCCCCCAACTCTTATCAGTACTGCAGGGCGGGGGGGGGGGGGGGGGGGGGGGGGGGGGGTAATAATTATGCATGAAGCGAAAAATAAAAAGACTTGTGTTCTTTCTAAATCAGCGCGACCAGGAAATATGCGGAAGCGAGATAAAAAAGTATAATCTGGATCGTTTTCAGAGCTGAGAACAAGTTAAGCACTGATGGAGCTTCTTACAACGTCCCTTTTCTTGTTCTTTCCCGTCTGTGTTCGTCTGTCTTTCTCTCTGTCTGTCTGTCTTTTTTTCTTTTAAAAAGCTGATAACATAATTATCAGACAGTAACGTTGTTATACGTGTGTGTAGTTAATCCTTCGTCTGTCTGTCTGTCTGTCTGTCTCTTTTTGTCTATTTTATTTTATAAAAAACGGATAACATAATTATCAGACAGTAATGTTGTTATACGTCTATGTAGTTATTCCTTCGTATGTCTGTCTGTCTGTCGGTTTTGTTTGTTTTTCTGTCTTATTTTGGGGGGGGGGGGGGAGGGGGGGGGTGTCGGTTTGTTTTAAAGCTGATGCCAGATCAGACAGTCA
>CM054156.1:55003729-55006229 GCA_028751875.1 Rapana venosa
GATGGGGAGGGGAGGGAAAAGAGGAGAGAGAGAGAAGAGAGAGGAGAAGAGAGAGAGAGAGAGGGGAGAGGGGGGAGGGGAGAGAGAGAGGGGGAGAGGGGAGCATTGCTTCCTTTTCCCCCCCCACCAACTCCCATTTTGCGTTACACGTGCGCGCGGCGCGCACACACCACAAAAAACACCCACACCACCCCTCTCTCCCCTTTTCCTCTCTCTCTCCCTCTCCCCAAAAACCCCACCCCACACACTCTCTCTCTCTCTCTTTTCTCTCTCTCTCTCTCTCTCTCTCTCACACACCACCCACACACACAAAACAAAACACACACACACCAACACACCCACACACACAAAACACACACTCTCTCTCCTCTCTCTCTCTCTCTCTCACACACACACACACACACACAACACACACCCCCCCAAAACACACACACAAACACACACACACACCCCACACTAACACATACACACACCACCGCCCCCGAAAAATTGCTGGGGGACAAGGGGGAAACCACAGTATATGACCTGTAAGTTTTAAGAGAAATCCTACTGTAGCAGAACGGGACAAATTTGGGGTGGTGAAAAAGGTAAAAACAGAGGAGAGAGAGAGAGAGAAGGGGAGAGAGAAAAGAGGGGAGGAGAGAGAGACAGAGAGACGGGAGACAGAGAGACAAAAAGGGGCAGCCAGAGAGAGGGGAGAGAGAAAAGAGAGAGGAGAGAGAGAGGGGAGAAAAGAGGAGGGGGAGAGAGAGAAGAGAGAGAAAAGAGAGAGAGAAAAAAGAAAGTCAACAGACATACACAGGCAGACACAGAGCAGAGAGACTGAGACAGACAGCCCGACAAACAGGCAGAGAGGGAGAAGAGTGAGGGACAAACAAAAAAAACCGGGCAGACAGACAGCAGAGACGGGGATGGAAAAGAGAGAAAGTATTCCCTCCATTCTGCCCCACCAACCCCCATTGATAGAAAACACACTCTCCCCTCTCTGTCTCTCGCTCGCCCCACTCTCTCTCTCTTTTCTCTCTCTCTCCCTCACAAAAAAACACACACACACACACCACACCCCACACACACCCACCCCAAACACACACACACACACACACACACACACCACAAAACCACACCACTACCACCACCAAAAACTGCTTGGAAACAAGAAAGAAACACACAGTAGTATGACCGGTAAGAAAGAGCATCCTACTGTAAAAGAACTGCCCAATTTTTTGGGGGGTGCCAAGCGGGGAACTTAGCGAGAGAGAGAGAGAGAGACAGCAGACAGCCCGACGGGCCCACAGTGAGGAAAAGGAGAGACAGTAGGACAGACAGAAAAAGACAGGCACCCAAAGGGGAAAAAGGGGAAAAAGGGGAGAGGAGAGAGAGGAAAAGAGAGAGGGGAAAAGGAGAGGAGAGGGGACAGACAGACAGACAGACCAGTGGAGCAGAGAGAGACAGATAGAGACAGACAACAGACAGGCACCCAGAGACAGAGGAAGAGAGAGAGAGAGAGAGAGAGAGAGAGAGAGAGAGAGAGAGAGAGAGAGAGAGGGGAGAGACATTGCCTCCATTCCCCCCACGCGTTTACACACACCCTCTCTCTCTCTCTCTCACACACACACAAAATTCTCTCTCCTCTCTCTCTCTCTCTCTCTCCTCCCCTTCTCTCTCTTTTCTCCCCTCTCTTACACACACCCCATACACACACACCCCACCAAAAACCCCACAAATCTTTTCCTCTCTCCTCTTTTTTTACCCCCACACAATCTCTCTCTCTCCCTCCCTCTCTCTCCTCCCCTTCTCTCTCTTCTCCCTCACAAAAAACCACCACACATACACACACAATTCTTTCTCTCTTTTCTCTCTCCCCCACCCCTTTTCTCTCTCTCTTCCCCTCCCCTTTTCTCTCTCTTTTCTCTCTCAAAACACCACACAACACACACACACAAAACCCCACCACCAACCCCACCCCCACCAAAAAACTGCTCAAGAACAAGTAAAAAACACCCCAGTAGTTTGAAAAATTAAGCAAAGGGCATCCAACTGTAAACAAAAACTGACTATTTTGGGGGGTCCAAAAAAGTAAGAAGGTCATTTTTAAAATTTTTTATTTATTTATTTATTTATTTATTCTTTTATATCCCAGGGGTAAAGGAATAAGCACTTTTGTGCTTTTTTTACTCCAGTCCCCCATTGTGTATGCGGTTTTTTACATGTTGTCCCTCCGTCCCCCCCGGCACACAATGGCCCCCATCTTACAAAAGCGGGAAAAGGGGTTTAACGTGTGCCGCAAGTGTTTTTTTAGTTTTTTTTCCACACGGGGCCCTCGTTTATAGTCTCAAACCGAAGGACTTTTGGGGAGGGTGGAGTCGCACTGGGTGTTAACTCCAGGGGAAAATATCCCCTTCCCAAAAGGGGAAACGAACCCCGGGGCTTCAGATTGCGAGCGTAATTTTCTTAAACCCCTAGGGTTTTCCGTCTCCCGAGAGCAAAGCATTTTGAGTTT
>CM054156.1:55013729-55031229 GCA_028751875.1 Rapana venosa
GACCATCTTTCTTCAGCTCCATCAGCCTAGTTTAGCTGCGAGTGAGGTGGCCAGGCATTACTTGTTGTTTTTTTTTAAAGTAGATAAGTGGAGGAGTGAAGATTAAGCTAAGAGTCTCAGGCTTAAATAGTAAGCAATCCCTTAGGTAGGGAGATGGTTGCGGCTGTCAGTTCAGGGCATTGTGCACGTGCTAATCGTTGATGAGCACAGATTGACATTCACCAGTATTTTAACCACGCCATTCTTCAGACAGACAGACCGACAAACAGACAAACAGACCAACAAACAGACAGACTGTTTCTGCCTGGTAGTTTCTGGCAAACTCTCAAAAGAGATCTAGGGATTTTCTGTGAACCCCGACAAAAAGCTGGCTGGCTGGCTGTCTGTCTGTCTGCCTGGCTGGCTGGCTGGCTGGCTGTCTGGCTGTCTGGCTGTCTGGCTGGCTGGCTGGCTGTCTGTCTGGCTGGCTGGCTGTCTGGCTGGCTGGTTGGCTGTCTGTCTGGCTGGCTGGCTGTCTGGCTGGCTGGCTGGCTGTCTGTCTGGCTGGCTGGCTGGCTGTCTGGCTGGCTGGCTGGCTGGCTGGCTGGCTGGCTGGCTCTTAATAACGGCTGTTGACAGATCAAAGCGTCGTTCTGGAACTCATCTCTGGCATTCGGTGACGTCACAGGTTTTTCAGACAGGGAGCCATAATTATTTGATGCAGGCATACGTACGTCAGGAAAGGATCCCCGGATGTTGACAGTGAGAGTGCAGACGTGATTGTTTTCGCGTTGTTGGTTGTTTTCTTTACAGAATACTGCTGCCCCTACTGTTGCTGTTGCTGCTTGCTTGCTTTTCAGAAACAGTTTGTTGACAGAGACGTGTGGCTTACCTGCAGTCAGTGATTATTGATTAATTAACCTGCGGCGCGAGTTTGTTTGTTGACAGAAACTTGTGGCTTTATTTCGCAACGTTGACAGACCGGTATGTTGGCGCCTTAGAAATTTTGATGAGGGTACAGGAACTCTTAGGAGGATTGTGTATGCTTGATAATATGTATGTATATATTATATATATATATATATATATATATATATATATATATATAATATATATTAGGAGAAGAGAGAGAGGAGAGAGAGAAGGAGAGAGAGAGAGAGAGAGAGAGAGAACTCAGAAATTTAATGGAGAGAGAGAGAGATATATATGTGTGTGTGTTAATTTTTTTTAAAATTCTTTTATATCGAGGATAATGGAATAAGCACTTATGTGTTTGTTTGTTTTTACATCCAGCCCCCATGTGTATGCGGTTTTGTAAATTGTCATCTGTTCCCACCGGCACACAATGGCCTACTCTAACGAAAAGTGGAACAGGATTTTAACGTGTGCGCAAGATGGTGTGTGTGTCTGTTGTTTTGTTTTGTTTTTTGTTTTTTTAACGCAGGATGCAGTTTTTCTTTCAAAGTGGGAAAACATTGGTTTTGTTAGCAAAGTTTGAAAGACTACAAACAACACAGTGTGTCTTCGAGTTTACGTGTGTACACTTTAAATAACATTGGTGCTTATTCCATTATCCTCGAGAAGAAGGGAAAAAAGACGGACACTGTGTTCTTAACAGTCTTTCTTTCGAAGTGGTGAAAACATTTTTTTTTTTTTTTTATTTATTATTTTATATCGAGGATAATGGAATAAGCACTTAATGTGCTTTTTTACATCCAGTCCTCGCGTATATGCGGATTTGTGAATTCTGTCATCTGTTCCCACCGGCACACAATGGCCTACTCTTACGAAAACCGGAACAGGATTTAATGTGTGCGCAAGATGTTCTTAAGTGCGTTGGCACACAATGGCCTACTCTTACGAAAACCGGAACAGGATTTAACGTGTGCGCAAGATGCTCTGACGTGCGTTCGTACACGGCGCCTCGGTTTATAGTCTCATCCGAAGGACTTTTGGGGGAGAGTGGTGTCTGCACTGATGTTAACTCCAGGGGAATATATCCCCTTGAACGGGAATCGAACCCGGGTCGTCAGATTGCGAGCGCAATGTTCTAACCACTAGGCTATCCCGTCCTCCCATTGATTTTGTTAGCAAAAGTGTGGAAGGTGACAAACAACACAGTGTGTCTTCGATTTTACGTGTGTACACTTAAAGTGACATAAGACAGTGTTCTGATTTAGGAAGGGATTTCTGATAGAGCAGAAGACTAAATAATAATAATAATAATAATAATAATAATAGTAATAATGATAATAAATGGAATTTATATCGCGCTGAATCTTGTAAAAAAAACAAAACACATCGAAGCGCTGAAATAAGACATTCTCCAACCTTGTCTCTTGTAAGTGGGTTACCGGGCACTTGTTGTGTTCCTCCACCACTTCTTCCCTCGACATCAAAAACCCCTTTGTCTCTGAGTGTGGTCTGACTATTTTCAGCACCCTCGTGAGAGACGCGCGGAGGAGATCTACCCACAAGAAGGCATCATCACCACCATCATCACCCTCATCATGAAGCTAAAATCCTCCTCCTCCTCCTCCTCCTCCTCTTCCTCCTGCACCAGCAGCATCCCTTGCCTCTTCTTGCTCCTACTGCTTCTTCTGCAAGTCACCTGCTGGGCCGCAGCCACTCCCCGCTCCAACAACATCCCCACTCCCCACCCCGCCACCTCCACAGCCTCCTCCTCCTCCTCCACCCACCCCCTCCCCATACACCCACCCACCACCACCACCACCTCCTCCTTCTTCCCAGCCACGACCACGGCAACGCTACAACCCAAACGGTCCCGGCGTCGTCAGAACCGGCGCTGCAAGTGCCTGAAGCGGCTGAGGAAGGAGCTGAACCAGATGATCGCCTACCGCCTGGAGGACTTCGAGGCCCGCTACCTCCTCCCGCGCCACCAGGACAACAGCGACGGCGGGCTGCTCCAGAAGACGCTGAACGGCCACCTGCATACGGTAGACCGGCAGCTGCAGAAGGTCACCGGGGAGGTGGCCCAGACGAAGGAAGCCCTCGGCGTGATGGAGAACCAGCTGAGGCATCTGCGGCAGGAGCTGGAGGACACGGCGGGCGACGTCAAGACCCTCAATCTGACCTGGAAGCAGCTGGACGGGGCCGTGAAGGAGCTAGGAAGGTTCGTGATCATGGTGGAGAACGTGCTGCCCTCCTTCTCCTCCTCGTCCTCCTCTTCGTCCTCCTCTTCGTCCTCCTCGTCCTCTGCTTCCGAGCTCCACTGTCCCCCTGGAGGGTGTCGTCAGCTCACCGAGTCGCCTGTCCCGCACACCTATCCTCGCAGTAAGTGATGGTCTTATTGTGTTTATTTTGCTCCTTCTCTCTGTCTGTCTGTCTGTCTGTCGCCCCCAGTTCACCCAGTAAGGTGTAAAATGGGGTACCTGTCCTTTTTAGGGTCAGGGAAGGTAAAGCAGTGAGGGAGAGGGAGAGGAGATGGGCGCCGCTGTCCTCAATATGCTGGTCCTTAGAGAAGTTGAGGTCTCTGATGCCTCGCTCCCCTAGGAGCAGTGAGGGAGAGGAGATGGGCGCTGCCCTCAATATGCTGGCCCCTTAGAGAAGCTGAGGTCTCTGATGCCTCGCTCTCTAGGGTCACATAGGTTATAGGACACCCTTTACCTTTTTTGTTACCTTTTTGTCTTTTCTTGGCCGTGTGTCTGTCTTTGCTTTGTTGTATCTATCTGTCTGTTTGTCTGTCTGTCTGTTTGTCTGTCAGTCTGTCTGTCTGTCTGTCTGTCTGTACGTCTGTCTGCAATGCGCTTCTTAGCCTGTCTACCTGTTTCTTTAACTTTGTTTGCTGGCTCTGCCTCTTTCTCTGTGTGTGTGTGTGTGTGTATGTGTGTGTGTGTGTGTGTCTGTGTGTAGTATGTGAGTAATGATAAAGATAAATGATGATGATGATAGTAATGATCATGATAATAATGATAATAGCAATTATTATTTGGATGATGACGAAAACGGTGATGAAGATGATGATTATGATGATGATGAGGAGGATATCATCATCATCATCATCATCATCACCATCATTATCATCATCATCATCATCAGTAATCATCATTGATAACAACAATGATGATGATAAACAATAATGAGAAGAAAAAGAACAACAAGAGAGAAGAAGAAGGAAGGAAGGGAAGAAAGAAGAAGAAGAAGGAGAAGAAGAAGAAGAAGAAGAAGAAGAAGAAGAAGAAGAAAGAAGAAGAAGAAGAAGAAGAAGAAAAACGAAAGAAAAAGGGAAAGTTAACGAAAATGTAAGGATGACGTGGATAATGCGGACATTAATGGAACTAATGATCGGGATAAGGATGTCGTAAAAGACGTGTACCTCAAGACAGTAGGTCAAACCCTCTACCTCTCTCATCTCCGCTTATATATATGTATATATACCCATTCTTTTGTCTGACAGTGTGTGTGTGTGTATGTGTGTGTGTGTGTGTGTGTGTGTGTGTGTGTGTGTGTGTGTGTGTGTGTGTGTGTGTGTGTGTGTGTGTGTGTGTTGTGTGAGTTTGTGTATGTATGTGTGTGTGTGAATGTGTGTGTATGTGTGTGTATGTGTGCGCGTACAGCATACATATGTATGTGTGCGTGCACCCATGCGCATGTGCGTGTGCGTGCGTGCATGCATGCATGCGCATGTGTGTGCGCGCGCACGCACGTGTGTGTATCTATACTATGTGTGTGTGTGCGTGCATTAGTGCACGTAGGCCACATTTTAGGAGTTTATTTCCATACGGGTTTATTTTAACCCCTCTTCCACCCTCCCCACCCCCACCCCCCCACCCCCACCCCACTTCCCCTTCCTCCCCCCCCCCCCCCCCCCCCCCAAAAAAAAAATTATATATACAAAGCCACGACTCTCTCACAGCCAGGTTTGATACACATCTGGGTGGTGGTGGTGGTGGTGGGGGGGGGGGGTGGAATGAACAAAGAACCCCCCCCCCCCCCCTGCCCCCTCTTTCCCTTTACACTTTGCACTGCACGCATCAATTTTGTATGCCTCTGTAACCCAGTAGTGGGTGATACAGAGGTAAGGGCTAGTAGATGGTTGGTTACCCTGTGGGGGACGGGGTAGCCTAGCGGTCAGAACATAGCGCTCGCAATCTGACGACCCGGGTTCGATTCCCGTTCAAGGGGGATATTTTCTCCTGGAGTTAACATCAGCGCAGACTCTACTCCTCCCCCCAAAAAGTCCTTCGGATGAGACCATAAAACCGAGGCCTCCGTGTGCGAGTGAACGCACGCAGAACATCTTGTGCACACGTTAAATCCTGTTCCGCTTTGTTGTAAGAGTAGGCCATTGTGTGCCGGTAGGAACAGATGACAGAATTCACAAATCCGCATTCATACGGGGACTGGATGTAAAAAAAAGCACATAAGTGGTTATTTCATTATCTTCGATATAAAAGAAGAAAATGAAATAAAAATAAGCGAGGTTACCCCCCTGTAGGGAAAAGGTTATATAATTAACTAACGACAAGGAGGAGCTATAATTATAGTCTTTCTGAGTGTGTCTGTAGCTGTAATAATTATGAAAGTAACGTGGCTTGTTTTGTTGTTCTGTATCAGGCTTAAGTTTTTCTACACTTCACCTTGTAGAACTCTTTTTCTCTGACTGTCTCTGTCTCTGTCTGTGTGTGTGTGTGTGTCTGTCTCTCTTTCTCTTTGTCTGTCTGTCTCTGTCTGTCTGTGTGTGTCTGTCTCTCTTTCTCTTTGTCTCTCTGTCTCTGTCTGTATGTGTGTGTCTGTCTCTCTTTCTCTTTGTCTATCTGTCTCTGTCTGTCTGTGTGTGTCTGTCTCTTTTTCTCTTGTCTGCCTGTCTCTGTCTGTCTGTCTATCTGTCTCTGTCCCTTCCTCTCTCTCTCGCTCTCTATCTCTCTTTGTCTGTCTCTCACTCATTATCTCTCTGTGTTTCTGTCCGTCTGTCTCCCTGTCTGCCAGTCTGTCTCTCTGTTTGTCTGTCTGTCTGTATCTCTCTTTCTCCATCAGTCTGTCTAGCTCTGTGTGTGTGTGTGTGTGTGTGTGTGTGTGGTGTGTGTTGTTGTGTGTGTGTCTGTCTGCGTCTGTCTGTCTCTGTCTCTGTCTGTCTCTCTCTCTCTCTCTCTCTCTCTCTCCTCTCTCTCTCTCTCTCTCTCTCTTGTTTATGTGTGTGTGTTGTGTTGTGTATGTGTGTCTGTGTGTATGTGGGCGCATGCACGACTTTGCACAAATGCTGTGGGTTCGAAATTGTTGTTTTTGAAAATCAGCAAACACTGAATCCCCCCCAACTTGTTTCTTTGTCATTGGCTAGTCTCTTAACCACAATATAATTTTATTATAATACTTGAGGCAAACTCCTTGGTATCTCATACAGAGATCACCTAGCTAACGAGGAAGTGAAAGCCAGAATTTAAAAAACATCATCGGGCTATAGTTAAATATGAAGAGCTCTCGACTCCAATGAAAAGACACAAACTAAAGGGCATGTTACACGGACATCAGGACTGGCCAAGATTTGTCCTACTACAGGGAACAGTACAAGGAGGGAGACGAAGAGGCAGACAACAGAGAAAACGATGGGAAGACAACATCAGAGAGTGGACTGACTGGCCTTGAGTGGAAGAACGATTTGCGACAGAAAGCTGAAAACCATGAGGAGTGGAGGAAGCTGTTCGCAAAATCTTCAGTGGTGCCCCAGTGGTCCACTGTACTAGACTATGGGATAGGGAAGAGAGGTAATTATTATGAGCTTAAGGAGTCCAAAGATCCTCAGATGATGGTCCTTTCCAAACAGTCTGATGTCCACCTGGTTTTAGTGTATAATTCTCCTCCTCAACTGTGAAGAAATAACCTACAGGGTGAATTTCATTCCTTAACAAATTGCTAAAACTACACACACACACATACACACACACACCTCTCTCTCTCTCTCTCTCTCTCTCTCTCTCTCTCTCTCTCTCTCTCTCTCTCTCTCTCTCTCTCTCCACACACACACACACACACACACACACACACACACACACACACACACACACACACACACACACACACACTCACACTCTTCTCCTCGAAATCTAAATAAAAGAATAGAATAACAACTAAAAACACATCCCTCTATAAAAGAGGACTTCTTTACCTAAAATCTAAACCTGGAGTGCGGCCAGCTTGTAATTATCACCATCTCCACTCCACCTACCCCCAACTCCCTTCCATCCTTTCTTCTCTCACAAGCACAGATAGATAGAAAGAAGGATAGGAGGAGGGAGGAAGGAGGAGGATAGAGATGGAAGTGGTGTGCAGGCAGATAGTCTGGCACTTCGTCATTCCAGATAAGCCAGATGGGCCTGCAAGCACTCGCCTTTAATGACCCTTTATAGGCCTCGGAGTAGTGTCCCCTTGTCTGCGCGTTGTCGGTCGGAAAGAGAGGCTATTTTTAGCTGCTTTTTCCCTGTAAATCACTGTTGATGTAGCTGCCGTGTCTTATCCCCGAAAGAGTTAAAAGTTTACCATGGAGCCCCGGGGTGTCGAAAAGAGGAGACGAAGGGTTTTAAGTGTGGGGTTTGACAAATGGTTTTTGTTTTTTGAATGTCAGTTCTCTGCGAGGATGATCAGGAAGTTGTGTCATGTTGAGGGAATGGGTCATGTTGGGTTTTGAGGTTCAGATAAACGGTAGGGTGTCAGAAATGGTTGTGAAGGATGGCATTGAGGTTTGGCATACTGAAGATGTGTTAGGCATGATGTCATCTGGATGAGAGTTTTTTTGCACACACCTGCGGCGCATGTGCGCATGTGCCCACACACACACACGCGGGCGTGCACACGCATGCACGCGCGCACACACACACACACGTGTGTGTAGTAGTAGTAGCAGCAGCAGCAGCAGCAGCAGCAGAGTAGTAGTAGTGTAGTAGTAGTAGGTAGTAGTAGTATGTGTATAGTAGTAATAGCAGCGCAGCCAGCAGCAGCAGCAGCAGCAGTGCAGCAGCAGCAGCAGCAGCAGCAGCAGCAGCAGCAGCAGCGGCAGTAGTAGAGCAGCAGCAGCTGCAGAGCAGCAGAGCAGCAGCAAGCAGAGTAGTAGTAGTAGTAGTAGTAGTAGTAGTAGTAGTAGTAGTAGTTCTTCAGTTTAACATCCTTCCACTAAATAGTGATATCAAACGGGAAAATGTGTGTGTGTGTGTGTGTGTGTGTGTGTGTGTGTGTGTGTCTGTGTCTGTGTCTGTGTCGTGTGTGTGTTAAAATGCCTGCATACAGCAGCAGCTTCTACCCATCACAAAGGTTGGTAGAAATATTGAAGATTACATACACTGAATTGTGTGTGTGTGTGTGTGTGTGTGTGTGTGTGTGTGTGTGTGTGTGTGTGTGTGTGTGTGTGTGTGTGTGTGTGTGTGTGTGTTGTGTGCTGTATTTCTTTGGCATCGTGATGTTTGTGACAGATTTACGTAATACATAGGAGATGTGCCAGTACACACTATATAACAAGTATCAGCCAACACGTATAATATGTATATATGTATGTATGTATGCATGCATGCATGCATGTATGTATGTATGTATGTATGTATGTATGTATGTATGTATGTATGTATGTATGTATGTATGTATGTATGTATGTATGTATGTATGTATGTATGTATGTATGTATGTATGTATGTATGTATGTATGTATGTATGTATGTATGTATGTATGTATATGTATATGTATATATAATCATCCTCACTCCCCTCGATTCCCTAGTTAAGTAGACCATTGGGGCACCACTGAAGATTTTGCAACCAGCTTCCTCCACTCTTCGTGCTTTTCAGCTTTCTGTAGCAA
Source organism: Rapana venosa (assembly GCA_028751875.1). NCBI lineage: Eukaryota > Metazoa > Mollusca > Gastropoda > Neogastropoda > Muricidae > Rapana > Rapana venosa. The sequence continues at coordinate 55,022,512 of CM054156.1, forward strand.
GTCGTTCACATTCAGGGCCAGTCCTCCACTCTCTGATGTTGTCTTCCCATCGTTTTCTCTGTCTGCCTCTTCTTCGTCTCCCTCCTTGTACTGTTTGTTCCCTGTAGTAGGACAAGTCTTGGCCAGTCCAGATGTTCGTGTGATGTGCCTGTACCCCCTTCAGTTTGCGTTGTTGTTGTTGTTGTTTTGTTTGTTTTTTTTTTTTGTTTTGTTTTGTTTTTGTTTTTGTCACTGAAGTCAGGAGCTCTTCTATATGGTCTGATGGCGATTTGAATTCTGGTTTTCATTTCCTCGTTAGTTATTTGATCCGTTTTTGAAGTACCACGAAGTTTGCGAAAGCATCTCACGTCCATTGCCTGTATTTTTCTTTCACTGTTTGTTGTTATAGTTCACGTTTTACGTGCGTAGAAATTTATGGACATGACCATAAATATAATACATCAGGTCCTATGATATTCATTGACAGAAGGTGTTATTGAGTTTGAGGAGAGAGAGAGAGAGAGAGAGAGAGAGAGAGAGAGAGAGAGAGAGAGAGAGAGAGAGGAGAGAGAGAGGAGAGAGAGAGGGGAGAGAAGAGAGAGAGAGAGAGAGAGGAAGACAGACAGACAGAAGAAGAGAGAGAGAGAGAGAGACAGACAGACAGACAGACAGACAGAGCATGCATGCATGCATGCGTGCGTGCGTACGTACGTACGTAGGTATGCATATATTCATGTGTGATTGCGTGTGTGATTGCGCGTGTGAGTGCGTGCATGTGAGCCATACTCTTCACGGAGGCTGAGCTAGTGCCGATTACACTGCTCTTTATGCCTACTATATTCCTTGGCATCCTGATGTGTGTGATAGAGTTATGGCAGCCATCGGATGTGTGCCAGTACCTTTGCACTGGAGATTAGTGGCGCAGTTTGTGGGGTTTTTTTTTTTTTGTAAGTCTTCATGGTAGGTAGGTAAAAGTTCGAGGACCTTAACGTAAAGTAATTCCATATGATATCAGTGGTATAAGTTTGTTTTTTGGTCATTATATCAGTGGTATGTTTGTTTTAGCTATTATATCAGTGGTATAAGTTTGTTTTTGGTCATTATATCAGTGGTATAAGTTTGTTTTTGGTCATTATATCAGTGGTATAAGTTTGTTTAGGCTATCATATTAGTAGTATGAGTTTGTTTTTAGTTATTCTATCAGTGGTATAAGTTTGTTTAGCTATTATATCAGTGGTATAAGTTTGTTTTTAGCTATTCTATCAGTGGTATAAGTTTGTTTTTAGCTATTCTATCAGTGGTATAAGTTTGTTTTTAGTTATATCAGTGGTATAAGTTTGTTTTTAGCTATTATATCAGTGGTATAAGTTTAACTATTATATCAATGGTATAAGTTTGTTTTTAGCTATTCTATCAGTGGTATAAGTTTGTTTTTAGCTATTATATCAGTGGTATAAGTTTGTTTATCGATTATATCAGTGGTATAAGTTTGTTTAGTTATTATATCAGTGGTATAAGTTTGTTTAGCGATTATATCAGTTGTATAAGTTTGTTTTAGCTATTATATCAGTGGTATAAGTTTGTTCTTAGTTATTATATTAGTGGTATAAGTTTGTTTAGTTATCATATCAGTGGTATAAGTTTTTTATCTGTTATATCAGTGGTATAAGTTTGTTTATCTGTTATATCAGTGGTATAAGTTTGTTTTAGCTATTATATCAGTGGTGTATATTTGGTTTAGTTATTATATCAATGGTATAAGTTTATTTAGCTATTATATTAGTGGTATAAGTTTGTTTTTAGTTATATCAGTTGTATAAGTTTGTTTTTAGCTATTATATCAGTGGTATAAGTTTGTTTTTAGTTATATCAGTGGTATAAGTTTGTTTTAGCTATTATATCAATGGTATAAGTTTAACTATTATATCAAAGGTATAAGTTTGTTTTTAGCTATTCTATCAGTGGTATAAGTTTGTTTTTAGCTATTATATCAGTGGTATAAGTTTAACTATTATATCAATGGTATAAGTTTGTTTTTAGCTATTCTATCAGTGGTATAAGTTTGTTTTTAGCTATTATATCAGTGGTATAAGTTTGTTTATCGATTATATCAGTGGTATAAGTTTGTTTAGTTATTATATCAGTGGTATAAGTTTGTTTAGCTATTATATCATGTATAAGTTTGTTTAGCTATCATAGTGAATAAGTTTGTTTTTAGCTTTATATCAGTGGTATAAGTTTGTTTTTAGTCTATTATATTCAGTGGTATAAGTTTGTTTAGTTATTATATCAGTGGTATAAGTTTGTTTATCTTTATATCAGTGGTATAGTTTGTTTAGTTGTTATATCAGTGGTATAAGTTTTTTTAGCTATTATATCAGTGGTTATTTGTTTAGTTTTATATCAGTGGTATAAGTTTATTTAGCTACTATATTAGTGGTATAAGTTTGCTTTTAGTTATATCAGTTGTATAAGTTTGTTTTTAGCTATTATATCAGTGGTATAAGTTTGTTTTTAGTTATATCAGTGGTATAAGTTTGTTTTAGCTGTTATATCAGTGGTATAAGTTTGTTTTTAGTTATATCAGTTGTATAAGTTTGCTTTTAGCTATTATATCAGTGGTATAGGTTTGTTTTAGCTATTATATTAGTGGTATAAGTTTGTTTTAGTTATTATATCAGTGGTCTAAGTTTGTTTAGTTATTATATCAGTGATATAAGTTTGTTTAGCTATTACATCAGTGGAATAAGTTTGTTTTATCTCTTATATCAATGGTATAAATTTTTCCATTTAGCTATTATATCAGTGGTTTAAGTTTGTTTAGCTATTATATCAGTGGTATGTTTGTTTTAGTTATATCAGTGGTATAAGTTTTGCTTTCTGTTATATCATGTATCTTTTTTATTGTTATATCAGTGGTATTTTGATTTATTGTTATATCAGTGGTATAAGTTTGTTCATGCTAAATTTTTTTTTAAGCGTATCAGTTGTTTTACTGTTAATATCAGATGATAGTATACATATAGATGATGTATTATTATGTAGTGATCAGATAGCTGTCTTTGTTTAGTTATTCGTTTCTTTTTTTTTATGCTTTTTTCGGTACGGCTGTTTAGCTGTTCTTTTTAAATATTTTGTTATAAAGTATAATTGGAACGATAATATGAATGAAAGAGATGGAAGATATATGACGATAGAAATAAGACCTGTTGGCTTATGTCTTATTTTGTTGTTTCTTGTTCTTTTTGTTTTGTGTTGTTTGTCTTTGCTTTGTCTGGTCTGTTCTCTTTCTTTTTTTCTTTTTTATTTATTTGTTAGAATATTTGTTTCTGTTTTTTTTGAGCTGACGATGGTAAGTTAAAGAAGATGATGTATATATGCGATGATGATAAGATCTGTTGCTTAGATGGCGTACAGCTGGTAGTTTTGGGTTCTTTCTTCTTCTTTTTTTTTTTGGGGGGGGGGGGGGGTGGGCTTGTTTTTTAAATTTGACATCATACATATGACGAAAATATGATGACAGATGATGCGATGATATATGACGATACTATCCTTGGCTCTTTTGTTGTTCTTGTTCATTTTGTGTGTGTGTGTGTGTGTTTGTGGTTTTTCTGTTTTTGCTTTTTTGATATGTGAGGACATTATACGATTATATACTGACAGATGGATGTGATGATATATGCTGATAATGCCATCCTGGTTTCCTTTAATGATGGTAGTCAGCAGCAGGGAGCTTTAAAAAGAAGCCAGACATCTCTCCCCTCTCTCTCTCTCTCTCTCTCTCTCTCTCTCTCTCTCTCTCTCTCTCTCTCTCTCCTCTCTCTCTCTCTCTCTCTCTCTGTCTGTCTGTCTATCTGTCTGTCTTAATTTCCAGCCAGGTACTATACTTCCTCGTTTGTGATGCTGCCCTTGAAAGAGATAAGCAGAATTCTCTCTGACAGCCGGGAGGAATGGAAGTAAGGATGATACATGACAGTACAGTGGCCGACGAATACTTTGGAAAGAAAGACAGCGCTTGTGGGAGAGGAGAACATCATGATAGAGTCTAATAGTCTATCTAGCTCATTCGAGAACTATTATATTATCTGAAAAACCGACCACCACCGAGGGTTTGTTTTTGTACGGTGTTCACCTCCTTTGAAGAAGATAAAGAATATCCCTTAGAGTAACATTATATAAATGGTTTTTTTTTTCTTCTTTTTTTTTTGTTTGTCCTTGAATAAGAAATGGACTCTTCTTGCTTTTAACCCTCGTGGACTCTTTTTGTGTATTGGGTTTTTTTGATATACGTTTTTGGGGCTGGTTTTTTTTTTTTACTTAAGGTAAAAAAAAAAGTACACTCTCAGATAACAACAGTAACTGTAACAGCTGTATCAAGAAATCCATTAATCTTCACAAAACAAACTAAAGTCAATTTAATTTTATTCTTTTATATCGAGAATAATGGAATAAGCACTTATGTGCTTTTTTGCATTCAGTCCCCGTGTGTATGCGGTTTTGTAAATTCAGTCATCTGTTCCCACCGGCACACAATGGCCTACTCTTACGAAAAGCGGAACAGGATTTAACATGTGCCAAGATGTTCTGCGTGCGTTCGCACACGAGGCCTCGGTTTATAGTTTCATCCGAAGGATGACACTAGTATTATATAACTAGAAAAGTAAGCAACGACAAACAAGACAAAGGATTGAACGAGAATCACAACAGTCATAATGATAATGGTGCTACTACCGGTCAATAATGTATCGCTGTATTGGTTTCGTGGAAAGAATGATATTACTGTAGTTGTTTGGTGGTAAGGGTAATATCGCTGTATTTGTTTGGTGGTAAGGATAATATCATTGTATCTGTTTCGTGGTAAGGATAATATCGCTGTATTTGTTTCGTGGAAAGAATAATATTACTGTATTTTTTTGGTGGTAAGGATAATATCGCTGTATTTGGTTTCGTAGTAAGGATAATGTCGCTGTATTTGTTTCGTGGTAAGGATAATGTCGCTGTATTTGTTTCGTGGTAAGGATAATGTCGCTGTATTTGTTGTTTGGTGGTAGGGATAATATCGCTGTATTTGTTTCGTGGTAAGGATAATATCGCTGTATTTGTTTCGTGGTAAGGATAATGTCGCTGTATTTGTTGTTTGGTGGTAAGGTTAATATCGTTGTATTTGTTGTTTGGTGGTAGGGATAATATCGCTGTATTTGTTTCGTGGAAAGAATAATATTACTGTATTTTTTTGGTGGTAAGGATAATATCGCTGTATTTGTTTCGTAGTAAGGATAATGTCGCTGTATTTGTTTCGTGGTAAGGATAATGTCGCTGTATTTGTTGTTTGGTGGTAGGGATAATATCGCTGTATTTGTTTCGTGGTAAGGATAATATCGCTGTATTTGTTTCGTGGTAAGGATAATGTCGCTGTATTTGTTGTTTGGTGGTAGGGATAATATCGCTGTATTTGTTTCGTGGAAAGAATAATATAACTGTATTTTTTTCGTGGTAAGGATGATATCGCTGTATATTTTGTTTGGTGGTAAGGATAATATCGCTGTATATTTTGTTTGGTGGTAAGGATAATATCGCTGTATATTTTGTTTGGTGGTAAGGATAATATCGCTGTATATTTTGTTTGGTGGTAAGGATAATATCGCTGTATATTTTGTTTGGTGGTAAGGATAATATCGCTGTATTTGTTTGGTGGTAAGGATAATATCACTGTATCTGTTTCGTGGTAAAAATAATGCACCAGTCTATGATTGCCAAAAAACAACAACAAAAAGGTAGTAGTAGTAGTAGTAGTGTCAGTCCTGATTCTTTATAATTGTTCCAGTGAAAAGCTTTTTTTGAGAAGTACAACATGGGTAGTATGTCCGGTCCTCATAGTAACAGTGAGTTTTTGTTTTTACAGAATGAAAAAAAAATATAAAGCCCTTTTTTTTGTTGGAAATTTCAGGAAAGTCTAATATCTTTTTGAGGGGGGGGGGGCTTTTAGAATTGTACTCTTCTGTTCTACGTCTGTTTGCATCTCCGAAGGCGGAATGCAGCTACTTTAATGGTGGGTTTAAAAGTGGTCAGCATACACACAAACCTCACCATTTGGTGAACCTCGGAGCTCTATAGTTGAGGAACGAGGAGGGGGGGGGGGGGGGGGGGGACACCTGTTTACAAGCTAGTGCACAATAAGAACTTCATTGCGCCTGCACACGTTTACTATACTCACTTGTACCCCCCCCCCAAAAAAACAACAACAACAACAACAACACAACAACAACAACAACAACAACAAAACACAGACACACAAACAAACAAACAAACAAACAACCCAAAAAACAAACCAACAACAACCCCAAGACAGTTATATCTACCAGTATTATGAAAGCTTCAAATCAAATTCGTACACAGTTTTGCAGTTGGTCGAAACCAAATGATAATTATTACGATTCAATCAGTACGTCTAATAATTATTCTCATCGAAACCAAAACTTTAAAAAAATAATCATGATCTATTCAGTAAGTTTAGGGGATGGGGGGGGGGGGGGGGGGGGGGGGGGGGGGGGGGATACCTCAGTGGTCGGAGCACTCGCTTTCCCCCAGCCAAGGTTAAGCAGTATAGAGCGTGGTTACCACTTGGATGGGTGACCGTTTGTGCGCCTTGGCTTCAGTACAGTCCCCCAGTTCACCCAGCTGTAAATGAGTACTACCTGCCCTCTTTAGGGTCAGGGAAGGTAAAGCAGCGAGGGAGAGGAGGAGATGGGCGCCGCCCTCAATATGCTGGCCCTAGAGAAGTGAGGTCTCTGATGCCTCACTCCCCTACGATCTTACAGATTATGGGACACCCTTTACCTTTTTCAGTAAGTTTAAATAGCCATACACAAAACATAATATCCGTTGTTCAGCGCATGTTCCAAATTCTTTCAGACTGTATTCGAAATTAACTAGATCTGCTGAAATTTGCCATTATTTTTTAGATGGAAGAACATCAAGAAGAAAAAGAAGAACAACAAAAAATAGAGTTATGAAAATTAATGTTGGATATATTATGACTCTTTCTGACCAGAAGAGACAGACAGACAGACAGATATACAGAGATAGATAGATAGATAGATAGATAGATAGAGAGAGAGAGAGAGAGAGAGAGAGAGAGAGAGAGAGAGAGACAGACAGACAGACAGACAGACAGACAGACAGACAGACAGACAGACAGACAGACAGACAGACAGACAAACAGACAGACAGACAGAGAGACATGTATTTATTTATTCTTTATTCTTTTATATCGAGGATAATGGAATAAGCACTCATGTGCTTTTTTTTATATCCATTCCCCGTGTGTATGCGGTTTTGTAAATTTTGTCATCTGTTTCCACCGGCACACAATGGCCTACTCTTCAGAAAAGCGGAACAGGATTTAACGTGTGCGCAAGATGTGACGTGTGCGCGCACGCGCGCGAGAGGGAGAGAGAGAGAGACAGAGAGAGAGAGAGAGAGAGAGAGAGAGACAGACAGACAGACAGACAGACAGACAGACAGCCGACCGACCGACAGACAGACAGACAGAGACAGACAGACAGAGACAGAGAGATACAGAGACAGACAGATACAGACAGACAGATACAGATAGACAGACAGACAGACACAGACAGATAAAACACACACACACACACACACACACACACACACACACACACACACACACAGAGGACAACGGTGTGGTATGTCAGGTATTTATTGGGCCGGCGATTGTTGAGCTAAGTGACCCAAAACTATATGTCTAGCTAGTAATCCGTGACCGTTATAATAGTCCATGGATGTGGACAGGCAAAGGGGGAGATCGGGAGGTAGGGGAAGGGTACTAAGAGCTTTACACGCTTTTACAGCCTGTTTACACAGCGGATGAGAAGGGGTGGGGGTTGGAGTTAGGGGTGGGGGTGGGGAGGGGGGGGGGGGAGGAATTCTTGAAAGGGAGGGGTTTATTTTAAGTAAAGGAGGGGTATATTCTCTAACTCCTTCCACCCACTTTGGGTGGGTCAGTGGTCTAGAGGGGTAACACGCGCCTGGCTAGAAAGCGAAAAGTCCGGGTCGGAAGTATGCGGTGGTTCGATCCCCGTTTGGACCCGAAACTCCCCCCCCCCCCCCTCCCATCCATTAGATAATGAGTGGTGGTGGTCTGGGCGCTAGTCTTTCGGATGAGACGATAAACTGGGGTCCCGTGTGTTATACATAATTATTTAGCGCACGTTAAAGAACAACAAGAGAGTTGTCCCTTGCAAAATTATTCTGTAGAAAAAAATCCACTCTGATAGGGGAATGCAGTTGCAGGCAGGGAAAAAAACAAAAAGAAAATGGGTGGCGCTGCTCTTGTGGCGACGCGCTCTCACCCGGGGAGAGCAGCTCGAATTTCACGCAGAGAAATCTGCTGTGACTTAAAGCGGTATAAATAAATAAATAGATAAATAAATAAATGAATAAATAAATAAATTGCTTGGAGAGACTTTAAACCGACGTCCCGTGTGCGAACGCACGCAGGACATCTTGCACACACGTTAAATCCTGTCCCGCTTTTCGAAAGAGTAGGCCCATTGTGTGCCGGTGGGAACCGATGACAAAATTGACAAAACTGCATACACACGGGGAGTGGATGTAAAAAAAAGAAAGCACATGAGTGCTTAATCATGTATCCTTGATACTAAAGAATAGATAGATGAATAAATTAATAAAATTACTCGGGCAGTTTGGGCTTTTTCT
>CM054156.1:55036229-55046229 GCA_028751875.1 Rapana venosa
ATGCCTTTGAAAATTTTTGTATCCGTTCCCACCGGCACAAATGGTTACTCTTTCGAAAAGCAAGTGTTCTGGTGCTTTGACACGGTGTGGTGTGTTGTGTGTGTGTTGTGTGTGTGTGTTGTGTGTGTGTTTTGTGTGTGTGTATGTGTGTGGTTTTGGTGGTTTCCCGGGGGGGGCGTTTGGGGGTGTGTGTGTGTGTGTGTGTGGGGTTTTGGTGTGTGTGTGTGTTTGAAAAGAGAGAGAGAGAGGAGAAGAGAGAGAGAGAGAGAGAGAGAGGAGAGAGAAAACTTAAACAATTGAAAATTTTTTGCTTTTTAGCGTCAAGCCATATAGCGCTGCGGCGCGGTAAAAAACGATATCGAAAGCGACGCGAACAAATGACATGGAAAACCCATGGCAGTAGTGGTATGTACTAAAGTCAAAAATTTATTGTTTTTAAACCTTGTTCTTTTTTAAAACACCTTCCTTTAGTCGCAGAGCAAGCAGCCCATGAAACCGGATGGTCCCAAGTGTTAATTTCCCGCCAGCATCCCCATTCTCTTTGGGGGTTTTAACAGCCCCCCCAAAAGCGCAAGAGAGAGGAGAAAAGGAGAGAGAGGAGAAAGAGGAGGAGAGGAGAGAGATTGACGAGTACCTGTAACGCAGAGAAAACTTAAGGGTGCATTGTATTTCCCCCCCTAGCAACTTTAAGACGCATAGGAAAACCAGTCCCCAGGTATTCTCGTAGTAAAGAACCAAGAACAACAAAAACCAAACAAAAAAAAAACAAACAAAAAAAAAACAAAAAAAAAAACAGTCTATCATACATATCATCCCTGGTTACTTTGGGGCATCCGGACTTTTAAATTTATTTATTTATTTTTTTTTTTTGAGGGGGGGGGGGGGGGGGGGGTTCCGTTTCTTTTCTTTTTAAACCTTATCTATTTTTTTTATTCTTATTTATTTATTCCCCTTTTTTGTTTCTTCTTTTTTTGTTTTTTTTTTTTCTTTTTTCTTTTTTTTTTCTTTTCTTCTTTCTTTGTTTTTTTTTGTTTTTTTTTTTCTTTCTTCTTTTCTTTTTTGTTTTGTTTTTTTTTTTTTCTTTCTTTTTTCTTTCTTTCTTTTGTCTTTCTTCTTTTCTTTTTTTCTTCTTTTCTTTTTTTCTTCTTTTTGTTTGTTTCTTCTTTTTTTCTTTCTCTTTTTTTTTTTCTTCTTTTTCTTTTTTTTTTTTTTTCTTTTTTTTTTCTTTCTTTCTTTCTTCTTTTCTTTCTTTCTTCCTTTTCTTCTTTTTTGTTTGTTTCTTTCTTTTTTCTTCCTTTCTTTCTTTTTTTTCTTTTTTTCTTTCCTCTTTTCTTTCTTTTTTTCTTATTTTCTTTCTTTCTTTTTTCCTTTCTTTCCTTTTTGTTCTTTTCTTTCTTTTTTCCCTTTTTTTATCTATTACATGTATTTATATACCTATTTTTTTCTTTGGTGCACGGAAAAAGTAAGCACTTGTGTGCCTTTTTAAACCAGTCCCCGTGTTTATGCGTTTTGTCAACTTTTCTATGTTCCCATCGCCAAACGGCTACTTCCCGAAAAAGGGAACATTTTTAAAGCGTGGAATGGTGTTGTCTTTTTAAAATAATTTTTTTTTATACGAGGTATGGAATAAACACTTGTGTGCTTTTTTTTTTCCAATCCCCCCGGGGTATGCAGTTTTGTAAATTTTTATCTCTGTAGATGTGCGTTCGCACCGGGGCTCGGTTTTGTCCCCCCAAAAATTTTTCGGGGGGGTGGAGTCGGCTTGAGTGACCAACAGGAAAAAACATCTCCTTGAACGGACATTTCAGTGGGTGGTTTGAAACTGGGGTCGAACCAGGGCACAAATCCTGGTGCAACGCGCACACTTTTAACCACCCCTGTAGTATGCATTTGGATTTTTAAAAAAAACAAAACAAAACAAAAAAAGCAAAAAAAACTATCCATTGTGGCAGGGCGTGTGAAAGAGTAGGTGAATGAAAGCGCTTGGATTTGGGTTTTTTTTGCCTTTGTTCCATTGTTTTTGTGGGGTTTGTTGTTTTATGAGGGGGGGGGGGGGGGGAAAAATTTGCTTTTTTTTTTTTTGTTTTTTTTTTTGTTTATTTTTGTTTTTGGTGAAGTATGGGTATATAGTTTATAGTATAGTTTGTAGAAATGTAGTAGTAGAGTAGTGTAGAGAAGAGAGAGAGAAGAGGTAGGGGAGAGTTGTAGTAGAGTGGAAATAGTGAAGTAGTAGTAGTTATGGTAGTATAGTAGTTGTATTGGTATAGAGTAGTAGTGGTTTTATATTATGTGTAAAATGTAGTAGGGTAGTAGTGTAGTATGGAGTATAGAGTAGTAGTTGTAGGGTTTTGTTTTTAGAGTAGTAGATGTATTGGGGTAGTAGTAGTAGAAATTTGAGTTAGAGTAGTAGTTTAAGTTAAGTAGTAGAATTGTAAGTTTTAGTATATAGTTATGTATAAGTGTTTTTAGTAGTAGTAGTAGTAGTATAGTAGTAAGTAGTATGTGTTTTTTGTTTTAGGGAATGTTAGTTTAGGAAAATTTTATTGGAAATGCCCGGGTTTTTTGTTTTAAATGGTTACATTCGGAAAAAATATTTTTTTTTATTTTCTCCCTTCGATTTTTTTTTTTCTTTTATTTTTTTTTCCTTTTTTTCTTTCGTGTATTCACACTCAGTGATATTTTTTTTTTGTTTTTTTCTTTTTTTGCTTACTTTTTGCTTTGCAAGTTCATTCTTTGCCCTTTTCTTTCCTAGGAAAAGTGACAACATTTTTTTTTTTTGTTTTGTTTGTATGGACATTTTGCCTTTTGTGTTTAATTTTTAGACCAGAAAGGTATAAAATAAAATCTTTCAAGCTGTGATGGGCACAGCCATGATAAATCAAGTCAAGTCAAGTCAAGTCAAATCAAGTCAAGTCAAATTTTGTATTTCCAGTTTTGGGACATTGAATAGCAATGCTTTGCTTTTATTCATGCGTCCCTTTAGTGTTTTGTTTGCTATGTTTCTGTCAATGTGTGTGGAGATATTACCCCAAAATTTTGGGGCTTTTTTTTGTTTTTTTGCGTGTGTGTTGTTTGTTTTGGGTTTGGTTTGTTGTTTTTTGGTTGTTGTTGTTGTTGTTTTTGTTGGTTGTTGTTTTTGGGGGGTGTTACACTTGTTTGTAAGCTGTTGATGAATAAAGCAAGCAGAGTGGGTAACATCCTTTAGAAGGCCTGTTTTTTTGTGTCCCAAAGTACTAGAGTAGTTGACATACTGTTTCATTTCATCGATTTGTTGTTTGTTTTTTTCAAGTTGACAAGTGTTAAGTATTGGAAGGGATTAGTTCAAACGTTACCACCCTGTGGAGATGCTGGGGGTGTCTGTCAGTATAAACAGCATCCCCCACCTTCTGGAAATTCTGTGCTAGAAATGTCCTCTCCTCCACCCATCTCTTTGTTTCTGCCTTGTTCCCTTTCTTTCTGTCACCTCCTCCTTGTCTATTTTCTGCCATCTTGGTCCATTTTCCTGGCTTTATCTTTTCTTTCAGAAAGATTTTAAAAAGAACAATTCTCTCCCACGCCGAAGTCGAATGCGCTGGGCCTGACTTGTCAGGCGCTTATTTAACGGCAGTGCAACGCATTTTTGCTCATATGACAAGACTACAATAGTTGCTGTCTGAGCGTTCGACGATAACGACGACGAAGAAGAAAGAGGAGGAGGAGGAGGAGGAGGAGGAACAAAATAAGAAGGAGAAGGAAAAGAAGAAGAAGAAGAACAAGAACAAGAACAAGAACAAGAAGAAAGAGAAGAAGAAGAAGAAGAACAAGAACAAGAAGAAGAAGATTGATTGATTGATTGATTGATTGAATCTTTAATGGGTAAAGAATGAGGCACAATAAAGGCCTTTTTACAATTCTGCCCAAAGAGAAAAACAAACTTGAAGTAATTAAAAACAAACGAAAGCAAAAACCAAAAGAAAACGTAAACAACCGACAAAAATGGTGGAAACTCTACCTTGAACAGATTAACAAATTCAGAAAGACTTGGGGTGAAAGTCCATCAAACGAAGAAGAAGAAGAAGAAGAGAAGAAGAAGAAGAAGAAGAAAGAAGAAGGAAGAAGACGAAGAAGAGGAAAAAGAGGAAGAAGAAAAAGAAGGAGGAGGAGAAAGAAAAGAAGAGGAAGAAGAAGAAGAAGACGAAGAAAGAAGAAGAAGAAGACGAAGAAGAAGGAGGAGAAGGAAGAAGAAGAAGAAAAAAGAAGAAGAAGAAGAAGAAGAAGAAGAAGAAGAACAAGAAAGAACAGAAATGCAAAGAAGAAGAATGCAAAGAAGAAGAATGCAAAGAAGAAGAAGAAGAAGAAGAAGAAGAAGAATGCAAAAGAAGAAGAAGAAGAAGAAAAAAGAAGGAAGAAGAGGAGGAGGAGGAGGGAGGAGGAGGAGGGTAGGGAGGAGGAGGAGAAGGAACAGAAGAAGAAGAATGCAAAGAAGAAGAAGAAGAAGAAGGAGAAGGAGAAGAAGAAGAAGGAGAAGGAGAAGAAGAAAGAAGGAGGAGGAAGATAAGTACAGACGTATCTCTTCAGTCGGGGCTTTATGTTGACTGTTGTTGCAAAGGGGAATTTTTGTGTTGGGGTTTTTAGTTGGGTTTTTATGTGGAGGAAGATGACGCTGATAAGACTTTCATCGTCGTCTGGGACTGTAAACAAGATAAAATGAAACGACAGAGCTTTGAAGAAGAAGAAAAAAAAAATAGACCCCTTCCAATTTTTCCGAAGACATCTTGACTGACAAGCCACTTGCTGCTAAACACTCACACACTTGCGGTGGTGTCTTTAAGTGGATTCCTTGTCCATAACTGGAATAATTAAAACCGTTCAACTGCAGCAAACCTGGTCATAAAGTACTTACAATTCCTTTCTTTTCTTTTTTTCAAATTGCTTTGCACATCTTTTTCTTCTATCAACTACACGTGAAAACATGACCCCAAAATAATGACAATAACAAGATTTTTTTTTTTTTTTACAGTCATAACAATATTAAAAACTCCAGTAAAGACTGTGAATGCAAAAACGAGTACTTCCTAACTTTCCCCAGGGAAATCGGTCAGTGTTAAACCCCCCTCCCCCCCCCCCCCCCCCCCCCCCCCCCCCCCCCCCCCTTCGCACCCCCCCCACACCCCACCCACCCCCCACACCCCGCAATTTCAGCCTGCATTGACAAACAACTCAAAAACAAACAATTGTCGATTGGAACGTGGTGGAATTTTCAGTCGTGCATTTGACAAACCCTCCTGTGGAAGAAAGGAGAACATGGGTTTTTAAAAAAATAAATTTCCATAGAAAGTTTCCAGACCCTAGAAAGAGAGTTCTGGCCTAGTTACTTCCGCTGAACCTGTGCAGCCAGCCACATTAGGACAACAATTCACTTTTAGGACACAACCAGCACGCGGCTTGAGCAGCTGAAGGCTGATGCTGTAACGATTCCTTTCCTCCACGAGTTTTTGAAGTTGGTTTTCCAGAATCAACACGAGGTTAGAACTCGAACCAGGACATGCCAGACCAGACCACACCACACCACACTACACTACACTACACCACCACACCCCACCAGATAACCCCACAACCACACCACACCACACCACACTAGATCACACCAGACAGACCACATACACCACACCACACCACACCACATACACTACGCCACACCAGATCCCCACCAGACCACACCACACCACACTACACCACACCACCCACCCCACCCCACACCACACCACACCAGATCACACCACCCCACCCCAGACCACACCACACCACACACACCACACCACCCCACCCCCCACACACACCACACCAGACACATACACCACACAAAACAACACCACACCCCCCAACCACACCACATACACCCCACCACAACCACACCACCCCACTCCACCCCACCCCACACCACACTACACCAACCCCACCCCACCACACCACACCACACCAGACCAAACCCACACACACCAACCACCCACACCACAACCACACCACACCACTACACCCCACACCACCACACCCCACCACACAGACCACACCACCCACCACCCACACCACCCCACACCACACACACCACCCCACCCCATACCACACCACACCAGACCAAACCACACTACACCACACCACACCACACCACATACACCACACCACACCACACCACACCAACCACACCACCCCACACCACACCAACCACAACACCACACTAGACAACACCACACCACACACACCCACCCAACACCACACCACACCCCCACCACCCCACTCCACCCCACCCCACACCACACACACCACCCCACCCAACCACACCACACCACACCAACCACCACACTACACCACCACACACACCAACCACACACACCACACCAACCACACCCACACCACACCCACCACACCACTAACCACACCACACCACACCAACCAACCCAACCAAGAGAATCCACACTCACACCACACACACCAGACCAGACCAGACCAAGGAGCGGTTTCTGTCTCCATCCGGATAGTTTGGATCACACTGTACGATTTGCTGCAGCAGAGTCTTGCAGCATAGGAGCAGCGAGCCATAGATTAGAGTAAGTGTCTGTCGCACACGAGCGATTTTTCCAGAGCGACTGTTAAATTGTTTGTTGCTTCGTGTATTGTAGTGCGAAAAGTGTATGTGGTGTGGGTGTGTGTGGTGTGAGGGGGGGGGGGGGGGGGGGTCTGTGTGTGTGTTTGTGTGTATGTGTGGGTGTGTGTGTGTGTGTGTGAGGGGGGGGAGGTTGTGTGTGTGTGTGTGTGGGGGGGGGTGGGGTTGTGTATGTGTTTTGTGTGTGTGTTTGTGTGTGTGCGTGTGTGTGTGTTTATTTTGTATTCTTTTTAATTTATTTATTTTATATATTGTATGTGTGTTTGTCCGTGTGTGTGTGTGTTTATTTTGTATTCTTTTAAAATCTATTTATTTTATATATTGTATTTTTTTTATTTCGAGGATAATGGAATAAGCACTCATGTGCTTTTTTTTTTATCCAGCCCCCGTGTGTATGCAGTTTTGTCCATTTTGTCATCCGTTCCCACCCGCACACAATGGCCTACTCTTCCGTAAAGCGGAACGGGTTTGAACGTGAGCGCAAGATGTTCTGCGTGCGTTCGCACACCACCGGACCTCGGTTTATAGTCTCCTCGGAAGGATGTGTGTGTGTTCGTGCGTGTGGTGTGTGTGTGTGTGTGTGTGTGTGTGTGTGTGTGCGTGCGTGTGTGCATGTGTGCTGTGTGTGTGTGTGTGTGCGTGCGTGTGTGCATGTGTGTGCGTGTGTGTGTGTGTGTGTGTGTGTTGGTGTGTATGTTGCTGTTGTTTTTGTTTGGTGAGGGTTTTTTTCTGTACTCATGCTGTTTTTTGTTTTTTTTATTATTGCGCATATTACACACCTGTATTATCTCGCGGATCATGTAGCATCTTATATAGAGTGTGAGTCGGAAAAAAAATTTGGTGGTGATTTTCACAGATTTCTTTAAAGTATGAAAAACAAATTGTACTGTGTAACTTGTTTTCCGGGGGATTGAGGACATAAAATTATTAAGAGCACTACAAGGTAGTCACGAGAAGGTTGGACACGATCATCCAAAAATATAAGGAATGCTTGCATTCCTACAATGTTGACCCCGCGCGTGCATATTGCGGTTAAGAAGCTAGCAGACGATTAAGGACTGAGGGGGTACAATATTTGCTTGAAATTATTTTTTTAAAAAGAATTCAAACCTATCAATAAAATCACATGAGTTTTGAGCCAGAGGCAAGCAAGTCTTTCACAAAAAGTGGTTTTCATGTCTGTGAATGCATGCCTTAGTACGTGCGGTATGAATATAAGAGCCATAAATATAGAGAAAAAATCAGAAAAGTGTGTGTGTGTGTGTGTGGAGGGTGAGGTGTATCTAAAGCAGGAGTGTAGTCACAGTGTGAAAGGGGCCTAAGACGAATGAGCGGAAGGTCACGCACACTCCGACACACCTCGAAATAATGTCACCGTTTCCGCTTCCTGTTGGCAAAGCGCCACCTACCTTCTGAAGAGAGAGAGAGTGGGAGAGAGAGAGAGAGAGAGGGGGGGAGAGAGTGAGAGAGAGAGAGAGAGAGAGGGTGAGAGAGGAGAGAGACAGAGAGAGACACAGGGAGAGAGAGAGAGAGAGAGAGGGGAGAGAGAGAGACAGAGAGAGAGAAAGAGGGAGAGAGAGAGAGAGGGTGAGAGAGAGAGACAGAGAGAGACAGAGAGGAGAGAGACAGAGAGAGAGGGGGGGGGGGGAGAGAGAGAGAAAGAGGGAGAGAGAGAGAGAGAGGAGAGAGACAGAGAGAGGGTGAGAGAGAGAGACAGAGAGAGAGAGAGAGAGAGGGTAGGGTAGGGTAGGGTAGACTGGGTGGAGTGTAAAAAGATGTTATCTTTCGCTTGATTTGTTTGTTGAGATGCTTATTTCTGGATCCTTAGCCGAGGTTCATTAAGGAAGGAAAGGGAGGAAGGAGGAGATGGGGTGGGGGGGGGGGGGTGGGGGTGGGGGGGGGGGGGGGGGGGGGGGGGGAGGGAGAGAACTGCGTCTTCGTTTTAAAGGTAAACATGACAGATTGTCTTTTCCTGTTTCCTCTGTGTTCGAAGGCATTTTGCTCTAATTTCTGACCCAGCTCTTCCCTTTCAACAACCCTTAAACCCTGTTCCGCTTTTTTTTTTTCGGGGGAGGAAGAGTAGGCCATTGTGTGCCGGTGGGAACAGATGACAAAATACACACGGGGAGGGGACGGGATGTAAAAAAAAAGAAAAAGCATATGATGGCTTATTCCTTTATCCACGAAATAGAGAAAAAAAAGTAGAAAAAAGAAGCATTACACAAAAAAGAATAAGCATAAAGACATTCAAAGGAAAAGAAAGACAGACAGAAAGGAACGAAAAAACAGACAGAAGGAACAGACAGACAGCAAGAAGGGAAAGAAAGAATGAAAAGGAAATTACAAAGAAGAGACAGAAAGACGAACAGAAAGTTTTTTTTTTTTTAAAGACAGAAAGATCAGGAGAAAGAGAGAGAGAGATAGATAGAGAAAGAGAATGAAAGACAGAAAAAAAAAAAATACACAAAGAACATACAGAAAAGAAAACAACAAGACAGGAAAGAAAGAAAGCAAAGCAAAGCAGAAAGAAAAAAAGAAAGAAGGAAAGAAAGCAAGGCAGAAAAAAAAGAAAGAATGGAGAGAAAGAAAGGAAGAAAGAAGGGAAAAAAGAAAGAAGGAAACAAAGAAAGAAAGCAAGCAAAGCAGAACGAAAGGAAAAAAAAGCAAAGCAGAAAGAAAGAAAGGAAGGAAGAAAGGAAAGAATGGAGAGAAAGAAAGAAAGGAAAAAATGGAGAGAAAGTAAAAGAAGACAGAAAGAAAGCAAAGCAAAGCAGAAAGAAAGAAAGAAAAAAATGAAAGAAAGAATGGAGAGAAAGAAAGAAAGAAAGCAAAGCAGAAAGAAAGAAAGAAAAAATGAAAGAAAGAATGGAGAGAAAGAAAGAAAGAAAGGAAGGAAAGAAGGAAGAAAGAAAGAAAGAAAGAAAGGAAAGAATGGAGAGAAAGACAGAAAGAAAGAAAGCAAAGCATAAAGAAAGAAAAAAAGGAAAGAAAGAATATAGAGAAAGAAAGAAAGAAAGGAAGGAAGGAAGAAGAAGAAAGAAAGAAAGAAAGAAAGAAAGAAAGAAAGAAAGGAAAGAATGGAGAGAAAGACAGAAAGAAAGAAAGCAAAGCAGAAGAAAGAAAAAAAGAAAGAAAGAAAGAAAGCAAAGCAGAAAGAAAGAAAGGCAGAAAAAAGAAAGAAAGAAAGAAAGAAAGACAGCAAAAAAGAAAGAAAGAAAGGAAAGACAGAAAAAAAACGACAAGCGATAGAAAGAACAGAAAAGAAAAGAAAGAAAGAGAACAAAACCCATCTCGTGAAAATGCTTGTTCTCAATAATCGGATATTATTATGAAGCGTATATAAATGTGTACAATACAATA
>CM054156.1:55053729-55059648 GCA_028751875.1 Rapana venosa
TCTCTCTCTCTCTCTCTCTCTTCTTTCTTTCTTCCCCTCTCTCTCTCTCTCTCTCTTTCTCCTCTCCCCATCTCTCTCCTTCCTATCTCTCTCCATCCTCTCCTCTCCCTCTCTCTCTCCCTCTCTCTCCAACCTTCCTCTTTCTCTCTCCCCCCCTCTCCATCCCTCCTCTCTCTCTCCATATCCCTCCTCTCTCTCTCCCCCTCTCTCTCCCCCTCTCTCTCCCCCTCTCCATCCCCCCTCTCTTTCTCCCCCCTCTCCATCCCTCCTCCTCTCCATCTTTCTCTCCCTCCCTCTGTCTCTCACTCTCTCTCTCTCCATCCCCCCCTCTCTCTCTCCCTCTCTCTCCATCCCCCCTCTTTCACCCCCCCCCCCCCTCTCCATCCCTCTTATTTCTCTCCCTCCTCTCTCTCCCTCTCTCTCTCTCCATCCCTTCTCCTTCTCTCTCACCCTCTCTCTCCCCATCCCTCCCTCTCTCTCCCTCTCCCCCTCTCTCTTAATCTCCATCGTTCTTCCCACCTCCTTCTCTCCCCCCCCCCCCCCTCTCTCTCTCTCCATCCCTCTACCCTCCCCCCCAACTCCCCCCTCCCCCCCCCCCCATGCAACCCTCCCTCAACCCTCAGCCTGCCCCCACTTCATTTATTACCCTCCTCCACCTCCACCTCCCCCCCAATCCACCCCCAACCCAAAGTTTACGGCAGCAGGTAAAATTTTAAAAAGCACTCGGTGACTCTACTCGACTTGTTCCGTTCGTACGCAACGTACCTACGTACGTACGTAAGTAAGAAGGGGTTGTGTGTGGGTGTGTGGGTGTGTGTGTGTGTGTGTGTGTGTGTGTGTGTGTGTGTGCTTTTTTTTTAATATAGTTTTTTTAGTTTTGGGGGGAGGTGAAAAAAACAAAGACAAAAACCAAACCAGAAAGTAAATCTTGTGGCCCATGTAAGCTACCTTTTTTTTTTTTTTTTGAGAGGGGGGGATGTTACCTTATCTCTGTGTCCGCTCCATTTGCAGAGCTCAGAGTCCAGAAAGTTCCACATCATCTCTTCCTTCTGATCTTCACTTGATCTGATGATCTGTGTGATCTGATTGTCTTTGATCTGTGTGATCTGATGATCTGGGATCTGTGTGATCTGACTTGACCTGACTTGACCTGACTTTGTGATGACACGCAAGCGATATATATATATATATATATATATATATATATACATACATACATACATACATACATACATACATACATACATAGACAGGCACACACACACACACACACTTACATGCACAGACACACATGCATTCGTCTAATATCACTTTAAGTGAACAGACGTAAAATTGAAGACACACACACATGCACACATACACGCGCACACACACACACACACACACACACACACACACATATTCACACATACACACAGGGTACACTTTTTCACAAAGTAAAAGAAAAACAGATATTGTTTCCCCCTCTTCAATCTTGCCTAACCCCACTACACGTGAGAGAGAGATCCAATCCAATCCAATAAAATCAATTCAAATAAAATTATTTTATTTCGAGGATAATGAATAGGCACCAGTGTCCTTTTCTATATCCAGAGAAGGAGAGACAGAGACAGAGAGACAAACAGACACACAGACAGAGACAAACAGAGATACAGAGAGAGAGACAAACAGAGAGAGACAGAGACAGACCGACAGACAGATACAAAGACAGACAGAGAGACGCAGACAGAGACAGACAGAGAGACATACATTTTTCATTATTTTTATTCTTTTATATCGAGGATAATGGAATAAGCACTTATGTTGGGGTTTTTTTTACATCCAGTCCCCGTGTGTACGCAGTTTTGTAAATTTTGTCATCTGGTTCCACCGGCACACAATGGCCTACTCTTACGAAAAGCGGAACAGGATTTAACGTGTGCGCAAGATGTTCTGCAGACAGAGAGAGAGAGAGAGAGAGAGAGGGAGAGAAAGAGAGATAGACAGACAGACAGACAGACAGACAGACAGACAGACAGACAGACACAGACAGAGTTCACGAACCACAACATTCCGTGTTTCAATCTGGGAGTGGTAAAGCTCAATGATCAAGACCTCAAGTATTCTAAAGGGGGGTGGGGGGGGGGGGGGGGGGGGGGGGGGGGGGGGGGGGGGGGGGGGGGGGGGTGTTCGATTCCCGCTGACGGAAATTTTTTCTTTTTTTTCAATGAAGTTAAACCTACCGAGCCGCTCCCACACCACTCACTCCCCTGCAACATCTTTGGATGAGACTGTAAACTGACATCCTGAGTGCGAACGAACGCACAGTTAATAATAGTCTATCTCACCTACATCCTTTCAGGCGGAATGCGGCTGCCTTCAGAGTGTGTGGGTGGGTGGGTAGGTAGTAGGTAGGTGGAGGAGTGTGGAGGGGGGTGGGTGTGGAGGTAAGAACGGTTGCATACGCCAAAAAAATATCTCACCAATGGTGAACCTGGGAGTTTTAAGCTGAGAAACAAACAAAACCCAAAAACAAACAAAAATAGACCCAAAAAAAAATTCTCACGTGTATGTGACAGAAAAAAACAACCTTCCACATTGTTTTCTTAAGAAACAGATCCACTATGGCCGGTGGTATGGAGGACACCAAAATATACCCAGCATGCTTCCTGTTAACCGGAAAGGGATAATGGGGCTCCACTGGAGTGAACATGCTCAATACTAAACGCAGTGACTGAATCATTTCAGACAGCTGTTATAAGTTTAAGTGTTGTTTGGTCAATATTACGCTTGTATGTTTGTAACACTTTCTGTCTTTATGTTGTTGTTGTTGTTGTTTAAACCCAAAACTTCATTATTGTGCCCCCTTGAGAATTAAAGTCAAGTCAAATGGACGCTATAGCCGAGTGGTTAAGACATTTTCACTTTCAAATCCTTGGGTCCATGAACTTTGGAATCGAATCCCGGCATCTGCTGAATTACTTACTTACTTACTTAGGCCCATCACTCCCCCTGGAGCATAGGCCGCCGACAACAGTCCGCCAGAGTCCTCTGTCCTGGGCTATTCTCTCCAGCTGTCTCCAGGTATATCCCATCTTTCTGGTTTCTGCCTCAAGGTCGCGTCGCCAGGTGTTTCTTGGCCTTCCTCTTTTTCGTTTTCCCTGGGGGTTCCATGATAGTGCCTGCCTTGTGATGTTGCTGGCTGGCTTTCTCAGGGTGTGCCCAATCCATCCCCATCTCCTGCGCCGGATTTCATTCTCGGCTGGCAGCTGGTTGGTACGTTGCCACAGGTCTGCGTTGCTGATGGTGTGGGGCCAGTGGATCTGGAGGATTCGTCTCAGGCAGCTGTTGATAAGGCTGCACTTTCTTGATGGTGGTCTTTTTCCTCCATGTCTCCGCTCCAAATAGTAGGACTGATTTGACGTTGGAGTTGAACAGCCTGATCTTTGTGCGGTCGACACAACCTTGGAGCTCCAGATGTTTTTCAGCTGCAAGTACGCTGCCCTCGCCTTGCCAATTCTTGCTCTGACCCTCTGCGTCTGTGCCGCCCTGCATGTTAATGATGCAAAACCCAGGTACGTGAATGTCCCCCACTTCTTCCAGCTCCTTCCCATTTAGTGTGACTGGGTCCTCACTCACTGCGTTGATCTTGAGAATCTTGGTTTTGCCTTCATGGATCTTGAGACCAATTTGTAATGAGGGGGCTGCTATTCTGTAGTCTTGTCCTGCATCTGTTGGCGGCGGGTGGGAAAGCAGGGCAGGTTCGTCTGCAAAGTCGAGATCATCCACTGTCCCACAGTGTCCCACTGGATTCCATTTCTTCGTATGCTGTTGAAGTCTTCATGGTCCAATCGATCGCCAGGAGGAAGGGGAAAAAGGTGACAGGAGACAGCCTTGTCTGACTCCGTCTTCACCCACAAAGCTGTTTGTGAGTTGTCCTCCATGGACCACCCGGGAGGTCATTCTTTCATGGGAGTTTTTGATAAAGTTGACCAGTTTGGTTGGCACTCCATGGTGGCGAAGCAATTTCCAGAGGTTTTGCGGTCCACACTGTCAAAGGCTTTCTCATAATCAACAAAGTTGATGTATAAAGATGAGTTTCCACTCAAAAAGATTGCTCAACGATGATGCGCAAGGTGGCAATCTGATCTATGCATGATCTGTTCTGGCGGAAGCCGGCCTGTTGGTCTCGGAGGAGAGGGTCGATTTGCTTTTTTCATTCTCTCGGGGAGGATCCGTAATAGACTTTTCCTGGCACCGACAGAAGCATTATCCCTCTATAGTTGGCACAGTTACTGAGGTCTCCTTTTTTGGGTACTTGATGAGGTAGCCCTCCTTCCAGTCTAATGGTACTTCCTCCTCTTCCCCCAAATCTCCCAAAGAAGGGGAAAAGCATCTCTACCATGGTCTCCAGTCTGCCTTTAGTGCTTCTGCTGGATGTTGTCCGTCCTGCTGCCTTGCCATTTCTCAGCATTTTGATGGCTTTCCTGATCTCCTCCCCGGTTGGTTCTCACAGTTGATGCTAGGTCCTCTATCAGCAGGTCGATGTCCGGGGATTTGAAGGGACGGTCTGTTCAGGGGTTCCTCAAAGTGCTCTGCCATCTGTTCAGTTGCCCCTCTGTTCCCAGGATGGTGTTTCCCTTTTTTGTCTTTTACGGGCGCTCAGGCCTGCTGTACTTCCCGAGAGTTTCTTAGTGGTGTCATACAGCAGCTTCATTTGTTACTAGGGTGCTGCTTCCTCGGCCCTTTCCCCTGCCAGGCTGTGATGTACTTGCGCTTTCTGTTCTTTCGCTCCTCTTGACTTCTCTGTTGGCTTCTGTGAAGTCTGCTTGTGCCTTGGCCTTTGCTGCTCTTGTCCGGGTGTTGTTTACTGCTGCTTTCTTCTGCTTTCTCTTTTCAATCTTGCCCATTGTGACTGCCGATATCCATTCCTTCTGTTGGTGTCTCTTGGGGCCCACTACTTCCTGACAATTGATGTCAGTGTCTCTTTTACTTTCTTCCACTGGCTCTCGATGTCAGTCTCTTCTTCAAGCAGTTCTTGTAGTACTTGGTACTTGTTGGTGAGGGACAGCTTAAATTCTTCATTTATCTTTGAGTCTTTCAGCAGGCTGGTGTTGTACTTCTGCCTCTTTGTTGTTGCTTTCATCCAGTTCCTCTTCAGCTTTAGCTTCAGCCTGGCTACCAAAAGGGGTATGGATTTTTACGATCTCCCAGGTCAACCTTAACTCCAGACCTGCCAGTGCTTTAATTCCCTTCGTGGATAAAAAAAAAACAACAACAAAAAACCCAACCCAAACCACGCAGAAGATCAAATACGCACCTTAAAAGATCCAGTAATTCATACCCCGGCGTTCAGTCGGCTTACGGAAACACGATAATGACCCAGCATGCAACCTGTACAATGAAATAAACTGCTCTGAAGACGGAATGTGTCGGCTGAAACCAGCTGGGCATAGCTCCTGAACAAGTGACAGGCGCAAGGAGAGAAGAAAACCAGGCATGACACCAGCACCGACGACGCAGCCGAGATTCGAACACAGAACTTCATGGACCCACGAGATTGAAGTTAAAATGGTCTTAACCGCTCGGCGTTAGCGCCCGTCAACGAATCTTTTTTTTTCTTATTTTTTTTAAATGAGCGCCAGAAAAAGAAGAAAAACAAAAAAAGAAGAAAAACAGGAACTGCAATCGAGTCTGATACTAACTTACTTTAACCAGGAACTAAATCTGGAGTGTAGCCTTAAGATTTCAGGATGTGTAGGGGGAAACGGAAGGGGATGGGAATTTTGGTTGGGGGTGGGGGGGAGGGAGGGAGGGGGGCAGAGTGGGGGGGGGGGGGAAATCTTAAGTCCTTAATTAAACCTCTACCTACATCATTTAGCTTTGATGAAATACGTACACTAAGCCAACACCAGAAAGGAGCAGTACAGGGAGAGGTTT
>CM054156.1:55060148-55062648 GCA_028751875.1 Rapana venosa
AATTTAAAAAATTTTTTTTATTTAACATCTTCTCTCAATACAATAAAGCGGAGTGGTTTTTTATTTTTTTTTTTAGGTGTTGGGGTTTTTTTTTTTTAAAAATGTTTTAACCCTTTCTCTCAATACAGTATTAAGCTGGAGTTTTTGGTTTTTTAATTTAAGGTGTTGGTTTTTTTGTTTAAAAAATGTATTTTGCTTCTTCTCTCAATAGCAGTATTAAGCTGGAGTGGGTTGTTTTTTTTAATTTAGGGTGTTGGGGTGTTTGTTTTTAAAAAAATGTATTTTGCTTCTCTCAATAGCAGTATTAAGCTGAAGGTTTTTTATTTAGGGTGTTGGGTGGGTTGTTTTTTTGAAAATGTATTTACCTTTTCTCTCAATAGCAGTATTAAGCGGTGGTTGGAGGTGTAGTTAGCGAAGTTTGGCCATGATTGTAGAGGAAGAGTTGGAAGGGATTTTTATTTTACATGAAATCGATGGCCTCCCTGTTTTCTTTCTTTTTTTATATCATTATTGATTATTGATTATTATGTCCTAGTTTTCTCTCTCTCTGTCTCTCTGTCTCTGTGTCTGTCGGTCTGTCTATCTGTCTGTCTCGTTTGTCTCGTGGTTAGAACATTGCGCTCGCAATCTGACGACCTGGGTTCGATCGAATCTCGTTCAAGGGGATATTTTGAGTCTTTTGAGGGAGAGTGGAGTCAGCACTGATGTTAACTCCAGAGGAAAAAATCCTCTTGAACGACATTCGAATCCGGGTCAGCAGATCACGAATACATCACTCTAACCACCAGGCTACCCCGTCCCCCCCCCCCCCTCCCCCCCCCCCCCCCCCCCCCCCCCCCCCCTACACATACACAACGCATAACACAACCCCACACACACACACACACACACACCACACACACACACACACACACACACCAGAGAGAGAGAGAGAGGGAGA
Organism: Rapana venosa; assembly: GCA_028751875.1. Classification (NCBI taxonomy): domain Eukaryota; kingdom Metazoa; phylum Mollusca; class Gastropoda; order Neogastropoda; family Muricidae; genus Rapana; species Rapana venosa. The sequence continues at coordinate 55,061,089 of CM054156.1, forward strand.
GAGAAAAAAGAGAGAGAGCATTCTCGCATACATGTGTTTTGATTCACGAGATTGGGAAAACGAACCAGATGAGAAAGAATTCTTTCTTTCTTCATCTCCCCCTCCCTCTCCCACCCACCCTCCCACCCTCTCACCTCCCCTCTCCTCTTTCTCTCTCTCCTCTTTTCTCTCTCTCCCCTCTCTCTCTCTCTCTCTCTCTCTCTCTTCTTCTCTCTCTCTCTATCTCTCTCTCTCTCCCCCCCCCCCTCTCTCCTCTCCTCTCTCTCCTCTCCTCTCTCTCCTCTAACACGGACAATAACCAAACCCCCCAAAAAGAGTATATATAATTTATAAGCGATGCGAGAGGAAATGGAAGCTGATGGAGACAAGCTTCAGCAATCATCATAGTCCCAAGTTTAGTTCTATAACGTCCCGGACAAAGGGTTCTGTCAGTTCTTGAGGACTGTCAGCTTAAATAATTATAAGGTGCCAAGGCCTGCTCCAGCCAAAATGCTGTTCGTTGCTCAGGTTCCATGGGCACCTGCCTGCCCTCTTTTAGGGTCAGGGAAGGTAAAGCAGCAGCGAGGGAGAGGAGATGGGCGCCACCGCTCTCAATATGCTGGCCCCCTAGAGAAGCTGAGGTCTCCGACGCCTCGCTCCCCTACGACCTTATATAGATTATGGGACACATTTACCTTTTATCTTCTTCTTCTTGAGAAAGAAAAAAAGAAAGACAACGACAGACAGAAAGAAAGAAAGAAAGAAAGAAAAGAACAGAAACAAACAAACAAACAAAAAAAGAAAAGGAAAGAAAAAAAAAAAAAAACAAAGAAAAAAACAAAAAAGAAAGAAAAGAAAAAAAAAAACAGAACAAACAGAAAAGAAAGAAAAAAAAGACAGAGAGAAAGACAAAAAAGAAAGAAAGAAAGAAAAAAAAAAGAAAAAAAAAAGGGGGAAAAAAAAGAAAGAAGGAAAAAAAGAAAAAAAAGAAAGAAAGAAAAAAAAGAAAAAGGGAAAAAAAAGAAAAGAAAAAAGAAAAAGAAGGAAAAGAAAAGAAAAGAAAGAAAAAAAGAAAAAAAAAGAAAAAACAGAAAGAAAGAAAGAAAAAGAAAGAAAGAAAGAAAAAAGGGAAAAAAAAAAGGGGGGAGAATAACAAAGTATATTTTCTGAGTGATGGGGGCCCGGGGTTTAAGTGGAAACGCAAAACGTAATAGCAACAAAAAACAACACAACAACAATAACAACATCATCAACACTATCACCCCCACCCACCATCACCCACCACCACCACCAATACCAACAACAACAACAACAACATTCATTGTTGGACTGCAGACGCCAAAAGGAACAAACATCAGTAGACGTGGGAACAGGAACGAGGGGTGATGTTGCTGACGATGATGACACAGTCATAGAAGAAAAAGAAAAAAAAAGAAGAAGAAAAAGGGAAGAAAAAGAAGAAGAAGAATTGCGAAGAAAAATTTGCGAAAAGAAGAAGAAAAAAAGGAAGAAAAGAATGCAAAGAAAAGAAGAAGAGGAAAAGAAAATGCAAAGAAAAGAATTCAAAAAAGAAAAAGATTA
>CM054156.1:55072648-55075148 GCA_028751875.1 Rapana venosa
AAAAAATTATTGCTTTCATGTTCTTGGTATCGTTTATCATTGGTGAAGTTGTGACTGTTTCTGTTGTCCGTTTATCATGGTTAATTAATGCATCGTTTATTATGTGTGTACCAACTAATGGATGGACAACATCAGAGAATGGACCGGGATGAATGACTCGGCACTACTGCGCAGAGCCGAGGACCGAGATGGATGGAGGAGGCTTACCACGGCATCGTCTTTCGTGTCTCCCCCACGACCGCCAAGGTCACGAGACTGATGATGATGATGATGATGATGATGATGATGATGATGACTAACTAAAAAGATGGTGGATAATAACAAGCAGTTACGCAAACGGCTGAGAAAGAATCTGGATGGATAACAGATGCTGACCTTAATAATAATAATAATAATAATAATAATAATAATAATAATAATGTTAATATAATGACATTCCAGTTGAAGACTAGACAGTTCATTGGATACACTCATGTCAGAACCACACAGACGTCGATGAAAGAGTTAAACATCAGTGCAGACTCCACTCTCCCCGAAAAGTCCTTCGGTTTAGACTATAAACCGAGGCCCTAGTGGTGTGCGAACGCACGTAGAACATCTTGCGCACACGTTCAAAACCCGTTCCGCTTTTCGGAAGAGTACGTCATTGTGTGCCGGTGGGAACGGATGACAAAATTGACAAAACTGAACTCACACGGGGACTATATGTAAACCAAAAAAAGCACATGAATGCGTATCCATTATCCTCGAAATAGAAGAATTTTTTTTTTTAAAGAGTGCCAATATCTCAGCAGTAGAAAGTAACCCCCCCCCCCCTCCCCATACCCTTAACTCTCACTCTCCATCGCCCCCCCCCCCCCCCTTCAGCCCCCCCCCCCCCCCCTCCTCCCCCCCACCCTCCCTACTTCACATCCCCTGTGTCTGCTTTTGGGCATCGCGGTTATTGACATGTGTGGAGTTATTTTTAGGGTCCATCTTTCTCGCAAACTACACCCTATTTTTTGCTCTGAGAAGGCGTGGGGGTAGTGTGTGTGTGTGTGTGTGTGTGTGTGTGTGTTGGTGTGTGTGTGTAAGTGTGTGTTAAGTGTGTGTGTGAGTGTGTGTGTGTGTAAGTGTAAGTGAGTGTGTGTGTATGTGTGTGTGTGTGTGTGTGTGTAAGTGTGTGTGTGTGTGTGAAAGTCAAGTCAAATCAAAGTCAAATTTTTATTTCCAGATGGTACGTTGAATAAGCAATACATTTGCTTGCATGCACGCAGCCACTGAATGTAATTTTATAAAGTGATTTAGGTGTTTCTCTCTGTCTGTCTGTCTGTCTGTCTGTCTGTCTGTCTGTCTGTCTCTCTCTCTCTCTCTCTCTCTCTCTCTCCCCTCTCCCCCCCTTTTTCTCTCTAGCTCTTTATCTTTTCATTCATGCCCCCACCCCTCTCTCTCCCTCTTCTCTCCCCCTCCCTCTCCTCTCTCTCTCTCTCTCTCTCCTCCCTCCCTCCCTCTCTCTCTCTCTCTCTTCAACAACACTCCCTCACCTCCACCCCACCCCCCCTTCTCTCTCTCCTTCTCTCTCTTCTCTCTCTCTCTCTCTCTCTCTCTCTCTCTCTCTCTCTTCTCTCTCTTCGTTCTCTCCACACCTCGCTCTCCCTCCTCTTGTTTTTCTCCTCTCCCTAACCCTCACACCCCCCCCCCCCCCCCCCCACCCACGGCCTCCCAATGGGTCATAGACGGGGTGTATTTCACCAGGAGAGAGAGAGAGAGAGAGAGAGAGAGAAGATACCCCCGAGTAAACTCCAATGGTATTTATGGCCTCTGCAACAAGCTAAGAAAAGATTCCCACAGTCCATCCACCACTCGGCTACTACTACACACTACTTCACAGTCCCAGATGCCAAGAGATCCTCCCTCCCTCCCTCCATCCATCCCTCCATCCCTCCCTCTGTTTATGCTGCGGTAGCCTAGGTAGGTACGTAGCAAGGCAAGCGATCTATATAGCCTAACCTAGCTCAGCTGGCTTTTTAAACCTAGAAGGAATGTTGGGGACGGGATAGCTCAGTGGTCGGAGCACTCGCTTTCCCCCAGCCAAGTTAAGCAGCGTCGAGCGTGGTTACCAGTTGGATGGGTGACCGTTTGCGCGCCTTGGCTTCAGTACAGTTCCCCCAGTTCACCCAGCTGTAAATGGGTACCTGCTCTCTTTAGGGTCAGGGAAGGTAAAGCAGCGAGGGAGAGGAGATGGGCGCCGCCCTCAATATGCTGGCCCTAGAGAAGTGAGGTCTCTGACGCCTCGCTCCCTCCCCTATGACCTTATAGGTTATGGGACTCCTTTACCCTTTACCTAGGAATGTTGTTGGCCGGATGGTTAAGACTTTCACTCGCGCTAACGGGAGAGAGCCTGCTGCTGTTTAGTGTGTGTGATGCTCTCGTGATCTCTGCTGACCCGGGTTCGAATCCCTTTCAAAAGGATTAATTTTTTCCTCTGGAGTTAACATCAGTGCCGACTTCACTCCCCTAC
>CM054156.1:55080148-55082648 GCA_028751875.1 Rapana venosa
GGTAGTCACGAGAGAGTTGGAAATAATCATAAATTAATGATGCTTATATTCCTACAATGGACCTGCATGTAAAATTGCAGTAAGGGCTGGGAGACGACAAAGTGTGGGGGTACAGTTTTTATGAAATATTTTTTTTTAATTTTAAAACCTACCAATTTGTTCAAAATACGGTTTTGAGTCAGGGCTAGTCTTTCACAAAAAAAGGGGTTTTTTATTTCTGTGGATGCCTTAGTACGTGGGTGTGCGGTATGAATATAAGGGTCACATAGAAAAACAGAGGGAAAAAAGTGATTTTTTAAATACCGGTGTGCAGCCTTTATTGCTCTCTGTATGGCTACACATCCGTATTAATTTGGGGGTCATGTAGTATTTTGTATAGAATGCGAGTCCAAAAAAAATGTTGGTGATTTTCACAGTTGTTTTTTTTAATATGAAAAAATGCAATGTGCACTTGTTGGTTTTTTTGGGGGGGGATTGAGGACATAGTGCAATACCAGGTAGTCACAAGAAAGTTGGAAATAATCATCAAAATGAGGATTGCTGTATTTTGTAAAATTGGGGTAGGGAAGCTAGCAGACTACACTTTGCTGAAAAAAATTTAAAATTTCAAACCTACCAAATTTGTTCAAAATCACATTGAGTCAGAGGCTAGTCTTTCACAAAAAGCGGTTTTTATTTCCCTTAGTACGTGGGGTATGAATTTAAGAGTCACATAGAAAAACAGAAAAAAAAGAGTGATTTTTTTTAAATTGGGGCGTGCGACCTAATGCTGACAGTCTGCAACAGTTGGCTGTTGCTCTGCTGAACACATCATTATTTGGCCTCTGCTGTTTGGGGAAGGAAGGGGGGAGATTTTGCGCGTGTGCGCGCTTTGCTTCAGGTTAGGCTAGCTCGTTAGGTGGAGAGTAAATTGTCACTGCGTGTGTTACACATTAACCACAGAAAAGGAAATGTCTCGTTATATTGATGAGGGAAAGAAGAAAACACACACACACACACACACACAGTGTTTGTTGCAGCAGATAACATCAAAGTTGTTGGTGTTTTTTTTTTAATTGACAATGCAGAGGGAACCTACACTTTGAAGGACATAATATTCTAAAGAACTGAAACACAGGATTAGCTCTAGGTGAACATAGTTGGATTATATCATCCTTTGCAAAATCAGGGTTTTAGTTTAGCTGAAAAGATTATTCAGATCTGGGGCAACATACAGAACCTTGACCTTGACTACTGACCTTCTAATGAAGGACAAACTCTTAGGACCCTTGGAGGGCCTTCAGCACACATGGCAGCATTTGTCAGGGTCCTTGGGAGTTGCTGTCTGAGCGTTCCACGACGATGATGAAGAATTTACCCTACTCCTGAGTTATGAAATACTTATTTTCTTGTCATCCTCTTTTGTTGGAGTCCTTTTGGCTGCACACCGTTATTAAAAAAAATCAATCTTTTCTTTCTGTTTTTCTATGTGACTCTATATTCCTACTGCACATACTAAGGCATCCACAGAAATATTTTTGTAAAAACACAACTTTTTGTGAGAGACTAGCCTTTGACTTAAAACTCGTGTGATTTTGAACAAATTTGGTAGATTTGAATTTTTTTAATTTTTCAGCAAACACTGTCAGTCCTTTGTCCTCTGCTAGCTTCCTTACCGCAATATGCATGCGCGGGGTCAACGCTGTAGGAATACAGGCAAACCTCATTTGATGGTTATTTCCAACTTTCTCGTGACTACCTGGTATTGCTCTATGTCCTCAATCCCAAAAACAGTGCGCAGTCCATTTTTTCATGCTTAAAAAAAATCTGTAAAAATCACCAACATTTTTTTTGCCACTCGCACTCTATACAAGATACTACATGACCCCCAAATTAATACCGGTGTGTAGCCTTTTCGTGTTATAAAACAACGTTTTAACACAAAGGTTTGCATTGAGGGACTTACCTTGTGTAAGGTTTGTGTACACGTAGTACACTAAGAAGGCTTTGGTTTGGTGTTGGAAACTCTTGTTGTGTCATGTGTATGCTTGGATCGGTGTGGTGATTATGGATATGATTATATCCACGTTGGTAGAGAGAAGTGTGTGTGTGTGTGTGTGTGTGTGTGTGTGTGTGTGTGTGTGTGTGTGTGTGTGTGTGTGTGTGTGAGTGTGTGCGCGCGCGCGCGCGCGCGTGTGTGTGTGGTGTTGTGTGTGTGTGTGTGTGAATGTGTGCGTGTGTGTGTGTGTGTTCTTTCTTTTATTTAACGTCTGTTCACTCAAGGTGATATTTAGACCACATGTGTGTGTGTGGTGTGTGTGTGTGTGTGTGTGTGTGTGTGTGTGTGTTTTGTGTGTGTTGTGTGTGTGAATGTGTGTTGTGTGTTTTGTGTGAATGACTGTGTGTGTATGTGAGAGAGAGAGGTGTGTGCGTGTGTGTGTGTGTGTGAATGTGTGTGTGAATGACTGTGTGTGTGTATGTGTGTGAATGTGTGTGTGTGTGTATGTGAGAGAGAGAAGTG
>CM054156.1:55085148-55087648 GCA_028751875.1 Rapana venosa
CCCCTTTTTCCCTTCCCTTCTCTCTTTCTCCCTTTTCCTCTTCTCCCCTTGGGTCAAACTCTGTGTGTGTATGTCTCTCTCTTTTCCACTCCCCTTTCCTCTCTCTCCTCTCTCTCTTTTCCTCCCCCCCCTCTCTCTCACTTTTTTGGAAAAATGGGATAGCCTAGTGGTTAAAACCCAATTGGCGCTCGCAATCTGAGACCCCGGGTTCGATTTCCCGTTCAAGGGGTAAAAAATTTTTTCCCCTGGTGAACCTCGTGCAGACTCCCCCTTCCCCCAAAAAATTTTCCCTTTCCGATGAACAAAAACCGGGGCCCCCGTGTACGACCACGCAGAATATCTTCCCGGCACACTTTAAATCCTTTTCCCCGTTTTTCCGTAAAGTAGGCCATTGTGCGGGGTGGCAACAGATAAAGGGTTTTACAAAAAACCGCATACAAAGGGGAAGGGGATGTAAAATAACACAAAAGTGCTTATTCCATTTCCCCCGCATAAAAAAATAAATTTAAAAAAAAATAAAAAAAAAAAATTAAATTTTCTGTCTCTCTTTCGGTCTATTCTCTCTCCCCGGCTATTTTGTTTCCTCGAAAAAAAAAAAAAGAAATAAATCCCTTTTTTAAAATTTTTCTTTCTTCTCTCTCTCCTTTTCTTCTCCTCTCTCCCTCCCCTCTCTCCCCTCCCCATCTTCCCCTTTCCCCCTCCCTCCCCCTCTTCCCCTTCCCCCCTTCTCATCCTCTCTCTCTCTCCTCTTCTACACTCTCTCTCTCTCTAAATTCTCTCTCACTTCCCCCCTCCCCTCTCTCTCTCTCACTCTCTCTCTCCTCTTTTCTCTCACTCTCTCTCCCCTCTAATCTCTCCCCAATTTTCCTCTCTCTATCTCTCTTATAAACCTCCCCTCGTCCTAATTTCCCCACCTCCCCCCCCCCCCCTCCCCCTCCCCCTCGTCTTTTGTTTTTTTCCGGGGCACATTTTTTAAAAAAGGGGGAAAGGGGGGGTTCAAATTTTTTTTCAAAAATTTCCCGAATTCTTTTTAAATTTTAATTTTGGGTTATTTTTTTTTTTTTAGTTTTTTGGGGTTTTTTGGTTTGGGAAAAAAATTTTTGGGGTAAGGGGGGGGGTGGGGTTTGGGGGGGGGGGGGGGGGGGGGGGGGGGGGGGGGGAGGGGGTGGGGGGGGGGGGGGGGGGGGGGGGGGGGGTTGGGGGGGGGGGGGGGGGGGGGGGGGGGGGGGGGGGGGGGGGGGGGGGGGTTTGGGGGGGGGGGGGGGGGGGGGGGGGGGGGGGGTGGGGGGGGGGGGGGGGGGGGGGGGGGGGGGGGGGGGTGGGGGGGGGGTGGGAAGGGGGGGGGGGGGGGGGGGGGGGGGCCGGGGGGGGGGGGGGGGGGGGGGGGGGGGGGGGGGTGGGGGGGGGGGGGGGGGGGGGGGGGGGGGGGGGGGGGGAGTAGTCTAACTAAAAAGAAAGGGCCAAAAGCAAAAGATAAAATTTAAAAAAAAAAAAATAAATAAAAAAAAACCAACCAAACAAACAAAAAAAAAAGTGTTTAACTTTTTAATGAACTAAAAACAAAGGGTCCATGGGACTATCCCAGAGATTTTTTCAATTCAAACCCAAAATTTAAAATTTAAATTGAAATGTTTCAAAGGGAGTTTTCAAAAAAATTGGTAAAAAAGCTTTCGTTTTTTCCATTCAAATATTATTTTGGTATTAAAAATATTCTAAACCCACTAACTTTTCCCGGGTGTCAAATAAATTTTTGGGTACGAATGCATTAATTTTTTATTCTATAAAAAAAACTTTTAACTTTTCTTGCTTTTGAGATATTTGAGCAAGCCTTAAATGGTCACACATTTGCTTTATCAGCTTTGTGACAATCTTTTTTAGAGATCTGGGGTTGTTTTGTGTGAAAGTTTGTGTGTGAAAGTGGGGTGTTGTGGTGTGTGTGTTTGTGTATTGTGGTGTGTGTGTTGTGTGTGTGTGTGTGCGTGTATGTTTACGTGTGTGGTGGGGTTTTTAAATTTTCATTTTTTTTTTTTTATTAGGGGATACTGAAAAAACCCACGCCCTTGTTTTTTTTATACACCCCTCCCTCGCGTTATGCGGTTTTGAAAATTTTTAACATTTTCCCCCCACGGGCCCCACAATGGCCTACTTTTTCGAAAAGGGGAATTGGGGAGTTTTGTGTATTAACGTTTTTTTCCACTTTTAAAAAAAGGTGAAATTAACAGTGAGGGGGAAAGGAAAAAGAGAACAACTAAGGGGGGTCTTTTGGGTTTGGACTGGGAAAAAAGGTTTTTAAAATTTAATTTTTTTTTTAAAAAAGGTGTGTGTGTGTGTGGGGTGTGGCGTGTGGGGCGAAAGGGTTGTTGGGTGTGGATGTGTCTGTGTGAAAAATTTTTGTGTGTTTGGAAGGATGTGGGGGTGTGTAAGGATGTGTGGTGGGGAAATGTGTGTGTGTTTGTGTCTGTGTGAAAGGGTTTGTCGGTTTTTTGTGTGGATGTGTGTG
>CM054156.1:55095148-55099092 GCA_028751875.1 Rapana venosa
CTGTCTCTCTCTTTCTTTCTGACTGTCTTTCTGTCTCTGTCTGTCTCTGTTTCTCTCTGTCTCTTTGTCTGTCTGTCTCTTTCTCTCTCTCTGTTTCTCTCTGTCTCTGTCTGTCTGTCTGTCTGCCTGTCTCTCTCCCTCTCTCTCTCTCTCTGTGTCTCTCTCTCCCTCTCCCTCTCTCTGTCTCTCTCTTTTTCTCCCTCTCTCTGTCTCTTTTTGTCTGTCTGTCCTCTCACTTTCCCCCCCCCCTCTCTCTCTCAGTCCCTCTCTGTCTGTCTCTCTGTCTCTGTCTCTGTCTGTCTGTCTGTCTGTCTCTCTCTCCTATCTCTCTCTCTACTCTCTCTCTCTCTCTCTCTCTCTCTCTATGGGAAAATGGAGGTGTTCAAAATGTTAAAGAGTTTTTATACCAGTTTAAAGAAAGATTGATCTTATGCAGATGGCAAGAATGGGACTTCCACGTTAACAACAGTGAGAGGTTTAGCATCTATAGAACTTTTTGCGGTGGTTCATGACAGGAAAACATATCTGAAAATGGATCTAGACAAACATTTGAAATTTATTATGACCAGGTTTAGATTTGGCATTTCAGAAATTAGTACACACCAAAATCGCTACAAAACATATTCTGAATTGGATTTGACTTGTCCATTGTGTAAAACTGGAAATGAGGATGAAATACATTTCATGTTGTGTTGCCCTATTCTCAGTAAGCTAAGAGCACGGTATATACCATTGAAATTTTACAAATACCCTTGCCAGTTTCGTCTGTGTTTACTTTTGTCATCTATGAACGAAAATATTGTCCGAAATGTATCGATCTACTTATATAAGGCATTCAAATTACGATCAGTGCTCTGACTTAGTTAAGTTTGTTAATGTGTGTGTATGTTGAGTGATTTCATTAATATTACCTGTGTACTCTTCCCCTTCATTAGGGGCATTGGCCTTTACATGAATAACATTCCGAATCCGAATCCGAATCTCTCTCTCTCTCTCTCTCTCTCTCTCCTCTCTCTCTCTCTCTCCTCTTCCCCTCATCTCTCTCTCTCTCTCTCTCTCTCTCTCTCCTCTCTCAGTGTTCTGGAAGGCAAGGGTGGGTGAATCAGAGAGTTGCATTTTAGACGTTGTCTTAAGCTAAGGGATGTCAAAAGGTGCAGCGCTTTGAAGGGAGATAATTACACTCTGTTTCATGTCGTCATGCGCGGAAACCAGACGAGTTATCCTCCGTTTACGTTTTGGGGTTGTTTTTTTTTTGAGGGAGTGGGGTGAAGGTGAGGGTGGTGGGTAGGAAGGGGATGGGGGGATGGGTTAATCTTTACATGTTTCTTTCCTGTAAGCTGATATATTGTGTTATTTATTTAATCGTGTGTGTAGTGGGGGTCGGGGGGGGGGGGGGGGGGGGGGGGGGGGGGGGGGGGGGGGGGGGGGGGGGATGAGCGTGTGTGTGTGTGTTTGCACTTGCGCTTGCACGCGCGCGCATTTGTGTGTGTCTGTATGTGTGTGTGCGTGCGTGTGTTATGCCTATGTCGTATGTAAGTACGTGTGGTATGTGTGTGTGTGCGCGCGCGCGCGCGTGTTTGTGTGTGTGGCGCGCGCGCGTGTGTGCATGGCGTGTGTGTGTGTGTGTGTGTGTGGTGTGTGTGTGTGTGTGGGTGTGTGTGTGTGTGTGTGTGTGTGTGTGCGTGTGTGTACGCGCCTGCATGCATGTGTTTTGTGTGTGCACGCGCCTGCATGCATGCATGTGTGTGTGTATGTGCACGCGCCTGCTTGCATGTGTATGTGTGCGTGGGCGGAGGGCAGGGGATTGTAGAGGGGAGAGGCGGAGTGGTGAAATGATAGGGTGGAGTGTTGGGATGAAGAAGTGTGTGTGTGTGTGTGTGTGTGTGTGTGTTGTGTGTGTGTGTTTGTGTGTGTGCGTGCGTGCGTGTGTGTGTGCGTGCGTGCGGCGTGCGTTCGTGCCTGTTTGTGTGTGTGTGTGTGTGTGTGTGTTTGTGTCTTTGGCCTGATAAAGCATCACATCAGCTAATGGAATGCTGAGAGATGCCGGTGATAAGGACGATGCCCTACAGAAAATAGCACAGACAGTACACTGCCTGTGTTCATAGGGAAGAGATGCTTGCAGTCTGATTTTCGCTATGAAGAAGAAGGGTTGTTTGATATGCGCCTTGTAGAACATAAGTGTTAGTAATAAAATTTATATTATAAACAAATAATAATAATTAATGATGAAGATGATGATGCTACTAACTACTGATTATAATATAATGATGATGATATAATGATAAAATAAGAAGATAATAAGAATGAATTCATATAGCGCTATACTTGCCCAAACACACACACACACACACACACACAAACACACACCAACACACACACACACACACACACACACTTATTATAAATATTACGCATGTTCAAAAAGGACGTTTACTATGAAAAAAGGTTTTATTTGATAATGTTATTTTGGGGGTTCGGGGGGGAGGGGGCGTTTATAAAAAGACTAAATTTCATAATTTGAGATATTATAATTGTGTGGTTTTTTAAAACCTTGACCCCAAAAAATTTTCAGTTTCCATAAAAGTGATTTTCATAAAGAAGATTCCAAACGATAAATTTGTATCAAAGTAACCCAATTTTTTTTCATAAAAAATAATTTAAAGGGCATTTTTTTTTAAAAATTTTTTGGTTTTTGAAAATTTTTTAAAACTTGACTGAAGTTTTCTTTTTGGGGCATTTTTTAAACACTGTTTTGCCCCGGGTCATCAAGGGGATTTTAAATTTTGTAATGTGTTGTATGTTTTGATAACTTTGAAAAAAAAAACATGAGTGCCAGTCAAATTTAAAGCCGATGAAAATTTTAATTTTTTGTACTTGTGAAGTTTCCCATGGGCTTCTTAATTTGAGATAAAGAATTTTTATAAAATAGCTTTAAAAAATAGCACAAAAAAACACAGCGTGAAGAGAGGGGAGAAGAGAGAGAAAAGAGAGAGAGGAAAAGAGAGGGGAGAAGAGAGAGAAGAGAGAGAGAGAGAGAAAAGAGAGAGAGAAAATTTAAAAAAAATTGAAGAGAGAGAGGGGAGAGAGAAAAGAGAAGAGAAGAGAGGAGGGGAGAGAGAGAGATAAAAAGAGGGGGGGAGATATTCTTTTATATCGAGGATAGTGGGAAAAAGCACCATGTGCTTTTTTTCATCCATCCCCCGGGCTGTATGGGTTTTTTAAATTTTGTCCTCTGTTTTCCCAAAACCGGCAAAACAGTGACCTACTCTTTCGAAAACAGGAAGAAAGGGTTTTTAAAGTGTGCACAAGAGGGTTTTGCTTTATTTCCCATACGGGGCCCCCGGGTTTTAAAAGTCCCAAACCGAAGGGCTTTTTGGGGGGATGGAGTCCCCCCCCTGATGTTAACTCCCGGGGGAAAAATATCCCCCCCTTTAAAAGGAATCGAACCCCCGGGTTTTGTTTAGAAACGAGCGCAATGGGTTTTAACCACTAAGGGAAACCCGGCCAGGGAGAGAAAAGGAGAGAGAGAGAGGAAAAGAGAGGAGGAGGAGAAAGAGAGAAGAGAGAGAGAGAGACAACAGGAAAAGAACAACAGCCAACAGACAGACAGACAGACAGACAGACAGACAGACCCGACAGACACACACACACCAAAAAACACACCAAAAACAAAAACACAACACACAGATACACAGACAACTGACAGAGACAAAAACAGGCAGAGAAAAGACACAGACAGACAGGAAGACTTTTGAGACAGAGACAGACAGTGTGGGGTGTTGTGGTGTTTTGTGTGTGTGTGTGTGGGTGTGTGTGTGTGTGGGTTTTGTGTGTGTTTCGTGCCCTGTATGTGCGCGCGCCGTGCGCGTGGGGTGGCTCCACTGCAAAACCCACGGGGAAAATTGCAAAGAAAAAATATTTTCCCGATCTTTACAATTCCTATT
>CM054156.1:55099592-55117092 GCA_028751875.1 Rapana venosa
GTAAAGAAGAAGAAGAAGAATGAGAAGAGAAGAAGAAAAGAAGAAAGAAGAAGAGAAGAAAAGAAGAAGAAGAAGAAAAGTCACAGAAAGATAGAAGGAAGAGCTGAAGAATAGATTGAAGGATAAATTAAAGCAGTGAAAGACATTTTAGACCCCACAAGAAAGACAAAAAAGATAGAAGAAGAAGATGAAGGAACGAAAAGAAGAAGAAGAAGAAGAAGAAGAAGAAGAGAAGAATAAGAAGAAGAAGAAGAAGAAGAATAGAAGAAGAAGAATAAGAAGAAGAAGAAGAAGAAGAAGAAGAATAAGAAGAAGAAGAAGAAGAAGAAGAAGAAGAAAGGGCGTCTGTGGTCGGCGGAGCTGTAAGGAATAAAAAAAACAACGATGTTGTTGTGCGTTCCCCAGCTTAACACTCTAGGGGTTCACCCAGAATGTGCACTCTGACTCACTCATCCCCGCCTGGGAATCACTGTAATATGTGAGATTGAAAGTGCCACACTGAATGAGAGGATTTTGAGTATGACTGATTTTAAGTACCTCACCATGTAGGCAGACATACTTCCGACTTCAGATGATTTTTATTTCCTCCTTTAAAATCTAGTGCAGGTTTGTTATGTTAAGAGCTTGTCATGGCTGAAGAGCAATCTCAACGCAACATTTTACAACATAACAACATTTTAGTGTGAGCCTTGACAGTTAACTGAAATCAATAACTGACATAGCTTTTGACCTGGGCCAAGGAATATAAAGTAAAAGGAAGCTTCTCACCCCTATTTATTTGTGTATTTATCTGTTTGTTTATTTATCTACTTACTTTACTGTGTTCTCCCCTCACACTTTTCTCCCTTTTGACATGACATGTTCTGTGCAGTGCCATACGGGACGTACATCGACTATCTGAAGAACATGGACGCCTACCGGAAGAAGAACCCGGAAGTGCCGTTTTTCTGCATGTCGTTCGAAGATTTGAAAGAGGTTTGGGGAATTTTGCACTAATCCCCCCCCCCCCATCCCCCCCCTCTCTCTCCTCTCTCTCTCTCTCTCTCCTCTCTCTCATCTCTTCTCTCTCTCTCTCTCTCTGTCTCTCTCTCTCTCTCTGTGTCACTCCTCTCTTATCTTCTCTTCTCTTCTCTCTCTCTCTCTCGCTCTCTCTCTCTCTCTCTCCTCTCTCTCTCTCTCTCTCTCTCTCTCTCTCTCTCTCTCTCTCCCCCCCTCTCTCTCTCTTTCTCTCTCCTTTTATTGTTTTGCTTATATTTATAGATGTTGTGTATCCTGATGAAGGACATATTCATACCTTATACTTTCAATATTTTATTGGGCTTGTCGGCTGTACTTGAATTTTAATGAATGCCCTATTTCACTATCTTATTGTTACGTGTAATAACTATGTGTACCATTTTATAATGTGTAGATGTTTATTTATGACTTGATAAGTTTGGTGATTTTTTTGGGGGGGGTCTTTGTTTTTTTCTTTTTTCCCTTGCTTTTGTTGTTGTTGTAGGTTGGTTTTTTTTTTCTCTTTTTCTTGTTGTTTTTGTTGTTTGTTGTTGTTATTTTCCCCGTTGATCTTCTTTCTTTTTTTTGTGGAGGGGGGGCTTTTTGTTGGGGTATTTTTTTCTTTTTTTTCTTTTTTTGGAGGGGGGGGGGTTGTTTTGGGGGTTTCTTTTATTTGTTTGGTCTTTTTGTTGTTGTTTGTTTTGTTTTTGTTTTTTGAAAGGGTTATTTCCCTTTGTTTCTACTGCGTGAGAGTATGAGTATTGGGTTATTATTAAGACGTATCCCAATGGGCAGGGACTGGATGTAAGAAAGCACATGAGTGCTTATTCATTATTCTCGAAATAAAAGAATTTGTCATTGTCATTGCCTTTCTCTCTCTCTGTTCTCTCTCTCTCTCTCTCTCTCTCTCTCTCTCCTCTCTCTCTCTCTCTTTCTTTCTTCTTTCTTTCTTTCTTTCTCTTCTTATGTCTTCTTCTTCTCTCTTCTATCCTGTCATCTTCTCTCATTTTCTTTTCTCTTCCTTACTCTTCTCTTCTCTGCTTGCTTCTCTTTCCCTCCTCCTCCTTCCTTCTCCTCCTCGTTCTCCTCCTCCTCCTCTTCTTCTTCTTCTTTTTCTTCTTCTTCTTCTCTCTCTCTCTCTCTCTGTCTCTCTCTCTCTCTCTCTGTCTCTCTCTCTCTCTCTCTCTCTCTCTCTCTGTCTCTCTCTCTCTCTTTCTCTCTCTCTCTCTATCTGGGAACGGATGACAATATTTACAAAACTGCATACATATGGGGCCTGGATGCAAAAAAAAGCACATGAGTGCTTATTCCGTTATCCTCGAAATAAAAGAATGAATAAATTGATAAATAAATGAATAAATAAAAGTCTCTCTCTTACTAAAATATTATGATTAATAATCTATGCTATATTTTGTTGATGGATGGTGGTGGGACGATGTTTCCTGTTGCTGCACTCGTTATTTCATCATCATCATCATCACCATCATCATCATCATCATCATCATCATCATCATCATTCATCATCATCATCACAATGTGATTGCTTACTTCTTACTGTTAAGTTCTCTCTCTCTCTCTCTCTCTCATCTCTCTCTCTCTCTCTCCTCTCTCTCTCTCTCTCTCTCTCTCTCTCTCTCTCTCTCTCTCTCTCTCTCTCTCTTTTCAAGCTGAAAAGTATCTTCGAATAGTCACTGACAAATGGCATCGACTAATTTATGCAAAATTTTGACTAAGAACACTCGGCTTCAATGCAAACAAAAGATGGTTTCAACCTGAGACGTCCACACAGTTCCCATGCCCTATGTGTGGTCATATTCTTGATGATGAAGTGCATTTCCTGTTTCATTGTCAATCATATGTTTCCATACGTGAAAACTGTGGTGTTCTCAATCTAGAAGCTTTCCGAAGGCAAGATATTTTTTCTATCTTATCGTCCGATGATGATATTGTGATCAAATCGGTTGCAAAGTTTATTGATGAAGCACTGAAATTAAGACAATTACAGCTAAGTTCCAATTAGCTTAACATTTGTGACTAAACTAAAGTAACATTTATATTATGTAAACTCCAGCATTTTGTGAAACACATAAAGAAACATTTATAATTACGCTGTAATCTCCAGCAAGAATATTTTTTGAAAATTTCACATACAATGTCAATGGATGGCCCAATATAACATTCTAGAATGTTCTTTTCATTATTTTAGTTATTGCTTATTGGTTCCTATTGTTCATCCTTGTTATTACTTTGTGTTCATTTTGAAACTGAGTTTACGTCAGAGCTTAAAGTCGTATCCGTACATAAGAGCTCATTTTTGGTTTTTTGGTTTTCATTACGTTAAATGCATCATGTGATTTTTCTTGTATTTGTTTGTATTTACAAAAGAAAGTCGTGTATAACCCCCCTTGTCAATAGGCCACTTTGGGCAATAACAATAAATTGGTCAAAGCGTCAAAGCGTCAAAGCGTCTCTCTGTGCTTTTTTGGTATTTTACTACAGTCTTTCGGTTCTTGTTTCTTTATTTTGTTTGTTATTGTTGTTTGTGTCTCCTGTTTTCTTTAGTATTTAGGGGGGTCCATTATTATTATTATTATTATTATTATTATTATTGTTAGTACTGTTATTTTTAGAAAGTTTTGTTTTTTCTTCCTATCTTGATGTTATCCCGATAAGGCGGGGGAGGGGGGGACAATGTAAAAACAAAAGCACATGAAATGTATATTCATTATCGTCGAAATAAAAGACTTCGACTTTAACACCTCTCTGGGGGCTTCTCTGTCCCGTCCTGTCTGTCTCTCCCCCCTCTCTCTCTCCTCTCCTCTCTCCCTATCTCTCTCCCTCTCTCTCCCCCCTCTCTATCCCTCTCTCTCCCCCCCTCCTCCCTCTTCTCCTCTCCCCCCCTTTCTCTCCCCCTCTTTCTCCCCCTCTCTCTCCCACTTCTCTCCCTGTCTATCTCTCTCTCTCCCCCCTCTCTCTCTCTTCCCCCCCCTCTCTCTCTCTCTCCTCTCCCCTCCCCTCTTCTCTCTCTCTCCTCCTTCTCCCCCCTCTCTCCCCCCTCTCCTCCCTCCTCTCTCCCCCTTCTCTCTCCCCCTCTCTCTTCTCTCTCCCCCTCTCTCTCTCCCCTCTCTCTCCCCCTCTCTCCCCCCCTCTCTCCTCTCTCTCTACCCCCCTCTCTCATCCGCCCTCTCTCTCCCCCCTCTCTCTCCACCCTCTCTCCCCCCTCTCTCTCCCCCCTCTCTCTCCCCTTCTCCCCCTCTCCCACCTCCCCCCTCTCTCTCCCTCTCTCTCTCTCCCCCCCCTCTCTCCCCTCCCTCCCCCTCTCTCTCTCCCTTCTCCCCTCTCCCCCACCTCCCCCCTCTCTCTCCCCCTCTCCCCTCTCCCCCTCCCCCCCTCCCTCTCTCTACCCCCTCTCCCCCCCTCTCCTCTCCCTTTCCTCTCCCTCTCTCCCCCCTCTCTCCCCCCCCCCTCTCTCTCTCATCCCTCTCTCTCTCCCTTTATCACCACAGGACCCAGAGAAGATGATCACGAAGATGGCCAAGTTCCTAGGAGTGGACGCTTCTCCCCAGCTAGTCAAAGACATCGCCGACGCCACCAACTTCAAGAAGATGAAGGAGGCGGACAAGAAGAAAGAGCACCCCGATAATGTCCCACCCCAGGAAATCTATCGCAGGGGGGAGTGCCGCACACACACACACACACACACAAAACGCGCGCGCGCACACACACACATACACACCACACACACACACACACACACACACGCACACACACACACACACACACACACCCCCAACACACAACACACACACACACCCCACACACACACACACAAAGCAGACGCACTTATGACTTGACTGACTTGAATTGAATTGACCTGACCTGAATTTTGACTTGATTTGACTTTTCCTGAAATGACTCGACTTGATTTGACTTGACCTGATTTGACATGACCTGATTTGACTTGACATGACTTGACTTGACATGACGACTTGATTTGACTTGACCTGATTTGACTTTACCTGACATGACTTGACCTGACTTGACTTGACATGACTTTGTAAAAAAAACACAGCACACCAACGAAAGGTGACCTATGTAACCTACGCGGCTGGATTTTTTTTTGGGGAGGGGGAGTGAGGTGTCAGGACATCTCAGCTTTTTAAGGTTGGCCATTGTTATTGTGTGTGTGTGTGTGTGTGTGTGTGTGTGTGTGTGTGTGTGTGTGTGTGTGCGTGTGTGTGTGCGTGTGTGTGTGTGTGTTGATGTGTGTGTGTGTGTTTGTGTGTTTGTGTGTGTGTGTGTGTGCGTGTGCGTGCGTGCATATATAGAGACAGAAACAGAAACAGACAGACAGACAGACAGAGACAGAGACAGAAAGACAGGTGTTTTTAAAAAAAAATTATTATTTTATATCGAGGATAATGGAATAAGCACTTATTGCTTTTTAAAAAAAAAACTTCTAGTCCCCGTGTGTATGCGGTTTTGTAAATTGTCATCTGTTCCCACCGAAACACAATGGCCTACTCGTACGAAAAGTGGAACAGGATTTAACGTGTACGCAAGATGTTCTGCGTGCGTTCGCACACAGGCCTCGGTTTATAATCTCATCCGAAGGACTTTTGGGGAGAGTGGAGTCTGCACTGATGTTAACTCCAGGGAAAAATATCCCCTTGAATGGGAATCGAACGCGGGTTGTCAGATTGCGAGTGCAATGTTCTAACCACTAAGCTATCCCGTCTACCTCCCCCCCCCCCCCCCCCCTCGAGGTAGAGGCACAGAGAGATTTATTAATTTTTTTAATTTCGAGGAAATGGGATAAACCCTCATGTGCTTTGAGAGAGAGAGAGAGAGAGAGAGAGAGAGAGAGAGAGAGAGAGAGAGAGAGAGAGAGAGAGAGAGAGAGAGAGAGAGAGAGAGAGAGAGATTGAGATTGAGATTTATCGTCTCATCCGAAAAAACTAGCACCCAGACCACCACTCATGGTCTAGTGGATGGGGGAAAAAAGTTTCGGACGCACGTGGGGTTCGAACCTGGGCTTTTCGCTTTCTAGGCAGGACGTGGTCCATATCTATCTATGTATCTATCTACCTCTCTCTCTCTACCTCTCTCTCTATCTCTCTCTCTCTCTCTCTCTCTCTCTCTCTCTCTCTCTCTCTCTCTCTCTCTATATATATATATATATATATATATATATTATATATATATATATATATATATATATATATATACACAAATAACACCTAGTGGGGATAAGTTAAGCGGAATAGCTGGCGTCCTCACCATGGCCTGGTTTTGTTGGCTTTAAAGGATTGGAATTATTTTTTGTTTAGGTACTTTGCCATTTGGGGACGGGGTAGCTCAGTGGTCGGAGCACTTGCTTTCCCCCAGCTAAGGTTAAGCAGCGTCGAGCGTAGTTACCACTTGGATGGATGACCATTTGCGCGCCTTGGCTTCAGTACAGTCCCCCAGTTCACCCAGCTGTAAATGGGTACCTGCCCTCTTTTAGGGTCAGGGCAGGTAAAGCAGCGAGGGAGAGGAGATGGGCGCCGCCCTCAATATGCTGGCCCCTAGAGAAGTTGAGGTATCTGACGCCTCACTCCCCTATGACCTTCTAGGTTATGGGACACCTTTACCTTTACTTTGTCATTTAATGTGGATTTTATTTTTTTGCGTCAGGTGGACACCGTAGGGTATTTATTTGAAGGGATTGGCAGGTATTGGTTTTGAACTTTTAGTGAATGTTCCTGGATTCACTGAAACTGAATGAGGTGACAGACAGCCCTGATATGGCTTTCGTGGTTGGTAGGGGCTATAAACACACATGAAAAATGAAATGGGCGGAGACAGAGAGAGAGAGAGAGAGAGAGAGAGAGAGAGAGAGAGAGAGAGAGATACAGAGAGAGATACAGAGAGAGATACATGGAGAGATACAGAGAGAGAGAGAGATACAGAGAGAGATACAGAGAGAGATACATGGAGAGATACAGAGAGAGAGAGAGAGAGGAGAGAGAGAGAGAGAGAGAGAGAGAGAGAGAGACAGACAGACAGACAGACAGACAGAGACAGAGACAGAGAGACAGAGGGAGACAAATTCTTGCGGCTTGAGTGTTAAGCACGAGAACCTGATTGTGCCTGTCGCGGAAGGCTGGAGTTTCTGCTGAGGTGTCTGTTTATGAGGAGTTGTTGGAGTATTTATTTTTTTAGAGTGAATATTGAACTCCACTATGTTTTTAATTGTATGGAGTTTGTTTGTTTTGTGTTTGTTTGGGTGTTTTGGGTTTGTTTTTTTTTTGCTGCCTCATCTTCTGTGACGCTCCTGTCCCTCTGTTCCCACGCCTCCCGTGCCAATCTCTCTGCCCCAGTCACACCCCAGATTCGTCATGTCGTAATCTTAGTGTCAGAAATCCACACAAGGAGCCTAATATCTCTTATCACGCCGCCTTAGGGCCACCAGCCAGAAAGACCCTGCACTGCTGCTAGGGTCACTTTTAGTGGTGTTCAGTGATGCCTGTTCTGAGGAAACATACGCAGAACACATCATAATTATTAGGTTCCCTATTAGTAACAGTATTATCCCAGACCATTTTTTTGTTTCATTGTATTCTTTTATGTCGAGGATAATGGAATAAGCGCTTATTGCTTTTTTACATCCAGTCCCCGTGTGTATGCAGTTTTGTAAATTTTGTCATCTGTTCCCATCTGACCAGACTGAGTGAGATGCCCACCCGATGTAGCAACGACCACAACGTCCCGCCAACGACTTTCTCCCTCCCGCGAACCTCCGACATCAAAGGCTTTGACACAACAAATTTACGCAGCACAGGCACGAACCCTGCTTAATTCTGGGAACGGGATAACCTAGTGGTTAGAACATTGCGCTCGCAATCTGACGACCCGGGTTCGATTCCCGTTCAATGGGGCATATTTTCCCCAGGAGTTAACATCAGTACAGACTCCACTCTCCCCAAAAGTCCTTCGGATGAGACTATAAACCGAGGTCCCGTGTGCAGAACATCTTGCGCACACGTTAAATCTTGTTCCGCTTTTCGAAAGGGTAGGCCGTTGTGTACCCTTGTGAACGGATGACAAATTTTACCAAACCGCATTTAAACTCGATGTAAAGAATAAATAAATAAAATTAATAAATAAATAAATTAATTAATTAACCTTAGCTTGGGGAGAGTGAGTGCTCTGCCACTGAGCTACCCCGTCCCCACAAGCTATAAGTGGCATCTGTTTCATGTGGGTATGGGGCTTTATCACGGTTCTTGATTAAACCATTGACGCTGGGGGGCAACAACAGCAAAGTGAGAGGCTGTATGACCAGTGGCTTTCTTTCCCACTCATGGAATTCCACTTTACAGCTTAAGTCTTTAAGTGATCGACTATGACTCTCAGACTAGGAGGCTTTACTTGCACAGTCCTCATGTGCTGCAACCTTTAGGGCTAGCTGGCCTTTGGAGAACATCTACCAATGCTGTCTGTATGTATTCCCTTTTGGCTGAGAGAGTGGGGATGTGTGTGCATGTGGGCAAGGCATCTCCACTATAATCAAATTTCTGCCCAATTTCCGAAACAGCAGCTGCCTCCTCTGCTGCTTTTGAGGTCGTCGTCGAACACGAGGGACAAACATATCTGTTTTATAACGAGTTAAGTTGAAAGTCTCTGTGTGGTGAAGGTATTTGAATTCTCTCTTTGCGCGCGCGTGTGTGTGTATGTGTGTGTGTGCGTGTGTTGTGTTGTGTGTGTGTGTGTGTGTGGTGTGTTGTGTGTGTTGTGTTGTGTGTGTGTGTGTGTGTGTGTGTGTGGTGTTGTGTGTGTGTGTGGTTGTGTGTGTGTGTGTGTGTGTGTGTGTGTTGTGTGTGTGTGTGTTGTGTGTGTGTGTGTGTGTGTGTGTGTGTGTGTGTGTGTGTGTGTGTGTGTGTGTGTGTGTGTGTGTTGTGTGTGTGTTGGTGTGTGGTGTGTATGTGTGTATGTGTGTGTGTTGTGTGTGTGTGTGTGTTGTAGTGGTTGTGTGTGTGTGTGTGTGTGTGTGGTGGTTGTGTTGGTGTGTGTGTATGGTGGTGTGTGTGTGGTGTGTGTGTATGTTGTTGTGTGTGTGTGTGTGTGTGTGTTGTTGTGTGTGTGTGTGTTGTGTGTTGTGTGTTGTGGTGTGTTGGTTGTGTGTTGTGTGTTGGTGTGTGTGTGTGTGTTGGTTGTAGTGTGGTGTATGTGTGTGTGGTGTGTGTGTGTAGTGTGTGTGTGTGTGTGTGGGGTGTGTTGTTGTGTGTGTGTGTGTGTGTTGTGTGGTGTGTGTGTGTGGGGTGTGACACTGACTTTCAGGAGAAGTCGGGGATTGGAAGAACTACCTGACAGTGGCTCAGAGTGAACGACTGGAGGCCGCCATGACACAGCTGAAGTCATGTGACTACCACTTCCGCTACACGCTGTAAATCGATAGCCGATGGTGGACTTGTTTTGAGATTTATGAAACCCTAGAATGCGTTCTATTCTCAATCAGTATTGCTTGATTTGGAGGGATGGGGAGAACAATGGACATGGTTTTTTGGAGACATATTTGTTAAAATATGATTATGTATTTTTATACAAATCACTATGAGTTCTAGTTACAGTTCAGACAGTGTTTAGTCAGTATTTTTTCATGTGTTCATGTGTCTTCTCTCTCTCTCTCTCTCTCTCTCTCTCTCTCTTCTCTCTCTCTCTCTCTCTCTCTCTCTCTCTCCCTCTCTCTCTCTCCTTCTCTGTCTGTCTGTCTGTCTGTCTGTCTCTTCCTCTTTCTCTCCACTTGTCAAATTTATAATAGCGTCTAAGTCACGGTGATAAATGCTTTTTGACAATTTTGAGATGATTGTTTTATTTTTTTTGTTCGTGTATATAATTTTCATCGTTTTTGTTTTCGTTACATGAATCACGAAAGAACTATTTGATTCTCTCTTCTTTTCATATGGAACCAAGGACAATAATAATAATATCATTGCTCTCTCTCTCTCTTTCTCTCTCTCTCTCTCTCTTCTTTCTCTCTTCTCTCTCTCTCTCTCTCTCTCTCTCTCTTTCTCTCTTATCTCTCTCTCTCCTCTCCTCTCTCTCTCTCTCTCTCTCTCTCTCCTTCTCTCTCTCTCTCTCTCTCTCTTCTCTCTCTTTCTCTCTTCTTTCTCTCTCTCTTTCTCTCTTTCTTCTTCTCTCTCTCTTCTCTCTCTCTCTCTCTCTCTCTCTCTCTCTCTCTCTCTCTCTCTCTCTCTTCTCTCTCTCTCTCTCTCTCTCTCTCTCTCTCTCTCTCTCTCTCTCTCTCTTTCGTAATCTGCTGACCCGGGTTCGAATCCCATTGGAGGGGATTTTTCCCCTGGGGTTAACATCAGCGCAGACTCCACTCTCCCCAAAAGTCCTTCGGATGAGACTGGAAATCGAGGTCCCGTGTGCGAAGGCACGCAGAACATCTTGCGCACACGTCAAATCCTGTTCCGCTTTTCGAAAGTGTAGGCCATTGTGTGTCGTTGGGAATAGATGACAGAATTTACAAAACCGCAAACACACGGGGACTGGATGTAATAAAAGAAAAAAGCACATGAGTGCTTATTCCATTATCCTTAATATGAAAGAATAAATGAATAAATAGATAAGGAATGAATAAATAAATAATGAATAAACTCTCTCTCTCTCTCTCTCTCTCTCTCTCTCTCTCTCTCTCTCTCTCCAATAGGAGATGAATTGAACGTGTGTGCCTTATTAAGGGGCATATATTTATTATGCCTCTCATAAAATGTCTGCAAGAAATGAAAATAATTATACAACACGTACTAAAATCCTCAAAAAATCTATTACTCTGTATCAGATCAGAATATAAAAAAGGAAAAATCTGATTTCAAACATGATGTCATTTCGTAGTTTACCTTGCTAAACCTTCACAGCTAACAGCACTGATTTTGAATCAGAAGAAAGCAGAATGTTAAGAAACCCCATAACAAAGAATGGAATGTACTTCAAAACAATTCAGACCAGACTTCATACTTGTAGTTTTGTCAGAAAGTCATATTCAAATAGTTGCCAATAAAAAAACACCCACCCAGATTTGTTCATTTTAAAGTCAGAAATAATAACGGCTACCCTACAAGGTGTTTTTTCTTTCTTAATTATTGCTGTCTTCATTCTAGCTACGAAAATCAGTGTTCAATATTGACCCAAATAATTGTTTTTGTCGTGCTTTTGTTTTACTCGTTTCAATGTTTGCTTAATATTAGTTTGATAAGTATCATTTTATTTATACATGTACAATCTTATACCTGCAATATTCGGAAAATGTTAGATTTCAAAGATCACCAGTTTTGTTTTGGATAATCTTTTTTCTTAAAAGTTGTATACTTTAGATCCGGTGAAATATTAAAATCTTGTGTGTTGATTTTTCACAATAGATGGAGAGGTTGGGAGACGGATATTCATTGTGTTTGTGTGATTGTTTATGTTTAAGCTTGCGTCTTTGTATGTTTTTTTGTATGCTTGTTTGTTGAGGGGAGGAGGGAGATTTTTCTCCTTTTTTTTGTTATGATGGAAATAAGGTTAGGGAGATGTTTTGTTTGTGTGTTTTCTTATTTGTTTGTTTGCTTGTTTTGTGCGTTTTGTTTTTTGATGACTATTTGCTTGTTTTGTGTGATTGTATATTTCTTTTCTGTGATTGTTGTCTGTGTTTGTTTTTTGTTACTTTTGTTTGTTTGTATTTTTTGTGATGTCTGTTTTAGGGGGTTGTTGTTTGGTTGGTTTTGTGAATGTTTGTTTTGTCTGTTTGACTGTTTTGTGTATTATTGTTTGTTTGTGTGATTCTATGTGTGGTTGTGATTGTTTCTGTGATTGCTTCTGGAATTACTGTTTGTTTTGTAACTCTGTGTGTGTATGTGATTCCTTGTTTGTTTGTTTGTTTGTTTGATTGATATTTTGTTTGGAAGAACAGAAATAATTTATGCTTTTTTTTTTTGGGGGGGGGGGGAGGTGTGATAGTAGCAATACATTATTATGATAGAAGCAAATTTACAATTGAGCTTTCCCGCATTTATTCCAGAAAAGAGAACACTTTAAGATGTGTGTGTACCTTTCATACAACAAAATTATTTAAAACAGATCAATAAGGTCTCGATTCTCTCTCTCTCTTTCATTTTTTTTCTGCGTGAAAGTGTGATCTCTGATGAACTCTCTCTCTCTGTCTCTAACTCTCTGTCTCTTTGTCTCTCTCTGTCTCTTTGTCTCTCTCTGTCTCTCTGTCTCTGTCTGTCTGTCTGTCTGTCTGTCTGTCTGTCTGTCTGTCTCTCTTCTCTCTCTCTCTCTCTCTCTCTCTCTCTCTCTCTCTCTCTCTCTCTCTCGGCGGAATAGCCTGGTGGTTAGAGTGATGTATTTGTGATCTGCTGACCCTGGTTCGATTCTCGTTCAAGAGTTTTCCTCTGGAGTTAACATCAGTGCCGACTCCACTCTCCCCAAAAGTCCTTGAATGAGGCTATAAACGGAGGTCCCGTGTGCGAACGCACGCAGAACATCTTGCGCACACGTTAAAACCCGCTCCACTTTTCGGAAGAGTAGGCCATTGTGTGCCGGTGGCAACGCGTGACAAAATTTACAAAACTGCATATACACGGGAACTGGATTTTAAAAAATAGCGCATGAGTGCTTATGCCATTATCCTCGAAATAAAAGAATAAAATAAATAATAAAATAGATCTCTCTCTCACATACACATAATATATATATATATATATATATCATACCATAATTACACCACGCCATACCATCCTATACCATATCACACCACACAATATGATATCATACCATACACAATTACAAAGAATGAAATACAAAATAAGTAACCAAACACCAATCTAATGCACATAAGAATTGTATAGACAAAAACGTATATTAAAAAAACTCAGCACCAACTGTGGTAACACCTTAAAAACCAATAAAACAAACTTTAATTTTTGCATTTTTTCCGGGGGTGGGTGGGAGAGGAGTGCCAAATGAAAAGTTTTGTCCATACTTAAAACTACTATCTTTTAAAACTTCAAAAGCAGCTCTACAGATTTTTTTTTTTTTTTTTGGGGGGGGGGTAGCCATGTAGAAATGGTTATATAAGCAAATGTATATTAGTTGAACTGTAACACGTGAGTTCAAAATGTTGACTGACCAGAGATTATTTATGTGAATAACATCGTCCATCAGTGTGAAAAGGGTATCGGTACCTAGGCACAAGTGGCGTCAATGAAATGAACGGGGTGGGGCTGCCATTACAATCTTGTTGTTTATAGCTAGGTCAAGTCCAGTCTTCAATGTTTAGACCCCCTACCGACCACAGAAACCCTATTAAGGGTGGCTGTCACCTCCTAAAATTTTAAATCTCAGATGTTAATTGTGCAGCAACTATATTCAACAGATTAAAAACGGGTTTAAAACCAACTAGTTTGATAACTATCACATCAGTCCAAGTGTTTAATGCGAGGATGTTGTCCCCAAACCCTGTAAAGGAAAATGACATAATGCCTGGCGGACTACACAGACTTTGGACCCTCCTCTACAATACTGGCATGGGAAACCACTATACTGGCCATCTGTGTTGCCCACTTAATTGGATACTTAGAGTTAAATGGCCCACTCATTACAGACCATGACAAATGTGAACCTTTCCCTAACCTACCTCCTGCCCTTCCCTCCCCTCCCCTATTCTACCCCCTTCCTCTTTCCCCCCCTCGAAACTACCCCAATACCTACCCCTCCTGCCCCTAACCACCTCCTTCCCCTATCCTCCCCCTCCTCCTCTCTAACGGGACGGGATAGCCTAGTGGTTAGAACACTGCGCTCGCAATCTGACGACCTGGGTTCAATTCCCGTTCAAGGGGGATATTTTCCCCTGGAGTTAACATCAGTGCAGACTCCACTCTCCCCACAAAAGTCCTTCGGATGAGACTATACACTGAAGCCCCGTGTGCGAACGTATGCAGAACATCTTACGCACACATTAAATCCTGTTCCGCTTTTCGTAAGAGTAGGCCATTGTGTGCCGGTGGGAACAGATGACAAAATTCACAAAACTGCATACACACGGGGGCTGGATGTAAAAAAAAAGGACATGAGTGCTTATTCCATTATCCTCGATAGAAAAGAATTTTTAAAAGAATAAAAATTAAAAAAATATCCTAACCCTTCTCTCCCCATGTCTTTTCACCTCCTCCATCCCCCCTAACCTACACCTCCTCCTCCCTGATCTACCCCCTCCCTTCCCTCACCTCTACCCCTCTCCCTCCCCTTAACTTACCTCCCCTCCCTATTCTACCCCTTCTTCCATCCTAAGTTACCCCTGCCTCCCCCCCCCCCCCCCTAACCTGCCTCCCCTCCCTCCCTTCCTTCTTACCTACCTTCCCACATCTCTTTCCCAGAAGTTAAAACACTTATAAGCTGAAATAATCAAAGTTTTATAACACACACACACACACACTCACACACACACACACTCACACACACACGCACACACACTCACACACACACACACACACACACACACACACACACACACACACACACACACACACACACACACACACTCACACACACACACACACTGAACACCCGTAAACAAAAAGCACGTAAAAAAAAATTCACAGTTTGAAGAAAGTTGTCACAGGCAAATTGCTGTGTATAACATAAATACCACTCTTACAGCAAAACAACTACACACAGAGAGGGGCACAAAGATGATGAGAACTGATTTTTCCTTGTGATAGACGAATTAGTTTTTGTGATTATAATAATAACAATAAAATAATGATAATAATAATAGTAGTAATAATAACAACAATAATAATAATGATAATAATAATAATGATGATGATGATGATGATAATGATAGTAATAATAGTGATATTAATATTAATAATAATAAATAAATAATAATAATCAATGGGATGTTTATAGCGCTATATCTTGCCCCCCAAAAATCAAAGCGCTTCCATTCAACCCACTTCTACACATGCAACCAACGACGATGAGCAGTTTTTAACAAATTCAAATGTGTACACACACGCCCACACACACACACACCCACACACACACGCACGCAAACACACACGCACACATACACACACATACACACACACGCGCACAAACACACATACACACCCACACACGCACACACACACACATACACACACATACACACACACGCGCACAAACACAAACACACACACACACACACACACACACACACACACACACACGCGCGCACGCACACACACACACGCACACATAAACACACACAAACACGCACGCACACACACACATACGCACACGCACAAACACACACACACACACACATATTTCGCACACGTTAAAACCTGTTCCGCTTTTCGTAAAACTAGGCCATTGTGTGCCGGTGGGAACAGATGACAGAATTTACAAAACCGCGTACACACGGGGACTGGATGTAACAAAGCATATAAGTGCTTATTCCATCATCCTCGATATAAAAGAACAAAATAAAATTAGATAAATAAACACACACACACACACACACACACACACACACACACACACACACACACACACACACACGGATCGATTTTTAATATTTTCACATTTATAAGGTGACAGGTCTAGTACGACCTCTGTGATCGGCAGGACTACAGTAAAACCTTAGTGATTGATGGAAAGGAGAGGGTGTGGCACTGTGCTAGCAAAGTTCTGCCAGTGCTGTTCAGCATGCTGGCAGCCTGACCATGACTGAGGTGACAGGGCCGAAGGGAGCACCCATAACTTGGCACGTGGTGTCTGACTGAGGATAGCCGATAAGGCTGAGGAGGCTGAGGAGGAGGATGACGTCATGAGAGTTAATAGGTCATCACACTTCATGGTGTTACACCCACCATAATTCTCTCTCTCTCTCTCTCTCTCTCTCTCTCTCTCTCTCTCTCTCTCTCTCTCTCTCTCTCTCTCTCTCTCTACTCTGTGTGTGTGTGTGTGTGTGTGTGTGTGTGTGTGTGTGTGTGTGTGTGTGTGTGTGTGTGTGTGTGTGTGCACGTGCGTGCTTGCGTACGTTCGTGTTTTATTTTATTTTATTTTTTATTTTATTCTTTTGTTTTTTTCTTTTATATCGAGGATAATGGAATAAGCACTTATGTGCTTTTATACATCCAGTCCCCGTGTGTATGCGGTTTTGTAAATTGTCATCTGTTCCCACCGGCACACAATGGCCCACTCTTACGAAAAGCGGAACTTGATTTAACGTGTGCGCAAGATGTTCTGCGTGCGTTCACACACGGGGCCTCGGTTTATAGTCTCACCCGAAGGACTTTTGGGGAGAGTGGAGTCGGCACTGATGTTAACTCCGTGTGTGTGTGTGTGTGTGTGTGTGTGTGTGTGTGTGTGTGTGTGTGTGTGTGTGTGTGTGTGTGTGCGTGCGTGTGTGTTGTGTTTGTGTGTACCCCTGTGTGAACGCACACAACATCCTGGTTTCGATCCCAGTACAACGCTCTTACCACTAGGCTACCCCTCACTTCAACCCCCCACCCTCCTTATTTTTAAAGTGGTCACGCAGTGACGTAACAGGAAAAATCTACACAAAGCAGTAACATCTATATAAATCATGGACAAGCCATGCAAAGCAGGCAAAAATCTATGCAAAGCGGGGAAAATATGTACAAAGCAGGGGGATTATATATAAAGCGGGGAAAATATGTGCAAAGCAGGCAAAATTACATTTAAAACGGGGAAAAATCTGTGCAAAGCAGGGAAAATCTTTATAAAGCGGGGAACATCTGTGCAAAGCAGGGAAAACCCATGCAAAGCAAGGGAAAGGGAAAACCTATGTAAAGCAAGGAAAAGGGAAAACCTATGCATGCAGAGCAGAGGGAATTTATGCAAATCAGGGGCCTTAATCGGGGAGCTCAGACGTCATTGAGACTGAGACCCCGTGTGTCCTTCAAATACCCGCATCTGATAAGTGTCTCTCCACTGAATTATCTATCCATCTATGTATCTATGTATCTATCTATCTATCTATGTATCTATGTATCTATCTGTATAAAGCGGGGGAAATCCATGCAAAGCAGGGAACATCTTCAAAAAGCGGGGAAAATCTGTGCAAAGCAGGGAAAATCCATGCAAAGCAAAGGGAAAACATATATATATATATATATATATATATATATATATATATATATATATACACACATATATATATATATATACACACATATATATATATATATATATATATATATAGAGAGAGAGAGAGAGAGAGAGAGAGAGAGAGAGAGATGGATATATATATATATATATATACATATATATATATATATATATATATATATATATATAATATATATATATATATATATATGTCGTTTCCACGCTCAAGGTTGGACTGGCTCCAGCGGTTGGCGGGGCTATAAACAAGAAGATTAGATAGAACCTGGGCTGGATTGGGCAAAGTAAAGGTAAAGGAGTCCCATAACCTATAAAGTCGTAGGAGAGCGAGGTG
>CM054156.1:55122092-55127092 GCA_028751875.1 Rapana venosa
TTCGTGAAGATTCTGCACATCCGAAAAACACAGGACTTCTTCTTTATATTCATTTTACCATAACCTTTAAAGAGATTCACTTCATTTCATTTCATTTCATTTATACCGCTTTAAGTCACGAGATTTCTCTGCGTGAAATTCGGGCTGCTCTTCCCGGGGAGAGCGCGTCGCCACAAGAGCAGCGCCACCCTTTTTTTTCTTTTGGTCTGCAACTGTATTTGTTTCCCTATCAGAGTGGCATCCGAAAGACACAGGACTTTTTCTTTATATTCATCGTACCATAACCTTTAAAGAGATTCACTATAATCTTCATAATATCTGTATGGATAAATATTTTTTTTAAGCAAAACCTGTTCTCTTAGAGGATTCATTTAGAGAAATCCAGCTGAGCATGCTAGCTGGATATACAGTTTTACTTTATAAATGGAAGACATGGCTATATACTCTGATGAGTTAATTTTGTTAGGAGACTTTAGTATTGATTTACATCAAAAATGTCAGACAAGCTGGACACATACTTATAAATCTGTTCAACTGACCCAATTGATAAGACAAGCCAACAAGAGTTACAGCTACGTCTAAAACCCTGACTGGCCATATTTATGCCATGTCTGAAAACAACATGCTAGAGATATGTTTCCCTACCTGTGGGTGTAGCGACCATTTTCCTCTATGCTTTACCTGGTCCAGAAAGGGTGCTAGAATTCCAAAGAACAGCCACAAAAAAATGGCTAAGATATATTTATTTATTTGTGTATTTATGTATTCTTTTATATCGAGGATAATGGAATAAGCACTCATTTTGAGAAATTCTGAGACATTTTGTCGAAAACGATTTTCTTGGTGATTTACATAGTTAATATTTTTCTTGAGTTTATCAGTTCACTGATCCTGATGATGCATTTGAAGTTTGGCATCATAACTGTTTGAATGTCTATGACAAGCATGCACCATGGAAAACAAAACGAGTAAAACTTGATCCTAAACCGCCTTGGTTGACCAAGCGTGTTGAGAATGCACAAGTATCATTCAATTCTAACGGAAGAATTCACAGGCACCTTAGCATGAAATCTAATCTTTTCTTTCTGTTGACTCTTCATACTTCTGGGCTGTCTGCCTATCTATCTACCTACCTGCCTGCCTGCCTGCCTGTCTGCCTCTATCTCTCTCCTTTTGTCTCATCCCTCTCCCCCTCCATTCTCTTTCTGTCTGTCTGTCTGAATCTGTGTCTCTGTCTGTCTACCACCCGCCCCCCCCCCCCCCCCCCCCCCCCCCCCCCCCCCCCCTCTCTCTCTCTCTCCTCTCTCTGTCTCTCCCCTCTCCTCCTCTCTCCTCTCTCTCTATCTCTCTATCCCTCCCCCCTCTCTTCCATCTCTCTCTTCTTCCTCCCTCCCTCTCTCTCCCCCCTGCTCCCTCCCTCCCTGCCTTCCTCTCTTTTCCTCTTTTCTCTCTCTCTCTCTCCTTCTCTCTCCCTCCCTCTCTCTCCCATTTCCGACTCTCCTTTCCGCTCCCAACCTCTTTCACCCTCCTCTCTCTCTCTCTCTCTCTCCCTCCCTCTCTCTCTCCCTCCCTCTCCCTACCCCCCTCTCTCTCCCTTTCGGGGTGGGGGGTGTGAGGTGAGTTGTCATTGAGGTGACAAGACGCGTTTTTGAAGTGCTCCTGAAATTAATCAAACATTGCTTCATTAATGCGGTTATTATTGGACTTAACAACTTCTTTTGTACATGGTCACGTTGACTATGTTGTACTGATCATACTTACAGAAAACAACATTCCGACAAAAAACCCCGACCATGCCCGTCAATAATGTAGGTTTTCGTTCTGTGTGTGGCCTATTCCTAGGTACGTTATTGCTCCTTCATAGCAAAGCCTGCAGAGTTGGCGAAGGAAATGCACGTGAAACTGATATCCGCGCAGAACAGAGTAGAGAGATCTTACTGTTTGTGGTCGTGGCTACAACTTTTTTTGCGCTGTGGTGATGTGGAAATGAATCCCGGACCAGTGGACAGCCACTCTGCCCTGCACAGCAGCAGCAGCAGAAGCAACAACATAAGAGGAGCACAGTGTTACATTAACAGGGAACTGCAATAGTGATGTTGACTGTGATGGCAAAACTTCCGTGTCTCCCTCCCCCCTCTCCTCCCTTTGTGGGACTGAAGCTGGTACTGGCCACCACATTGCATCTCGGGTTCTAGACTTCATGCAACAGCAAAAAAGAGGAAGACTATATTCACTTTCAAATGACATAACCTGCATACGAAAAGACATCAGTGACGTTGTGGGATGTATGCTTAAAGACATCAGCTCGATCAAAACAAGATCTCGGCCCGGTTAAAACGATGTTGTGACCAAAAAATAGGAAGGTGTTGTGACAGTTTGGAAGAAGAAAATGAACATTTTCTCCTCTGGATTAAAAGAGACCATCAAAGATGATGTTGAAGAACTGTTTAGTGCTTGCAAACAGAATGAAGATAATTTGTCAGTGGCGTTACCACAGACTGGAAAAAGAAAAATGAACATTTTATCCTCTGGATTAAAAGAAACCATCAAAGATGATGTTGAAGAACTGGTTAGCGCTTTGCAAACTGAATGAAGATAATTTATCAGTGGTGTTCTCATCAGTGGAAAAAAACGGAAAACAGAAATTAAAAATTTTGAAGAACACTGTGATAATTTGGAAAACTTTTCAAGAAGGGACAATCTGCGTTTCTATGGTGTGCCTCAGAATAAAGGAGATGAAAGCTACGACAAGTGTGCAACTTTGGTGGCTGACTGTTCTGAACAATGTTGAAACACCTAAAAGGTGGGAGTGCGGATGACAGTTCACGAGCGCACAGAGTAGGAGAAAGTCGGAACAGTGAACCATAGCCCGTGATTGTCAAGTTCGGTGGATGGAGAGACAAAATGACAGTGCTCAGAGATCAGGACTACAGAGTCAGACTGAAAGAAAAAGGAAGAAGAGTGGCCAGTGATCTGACCAGGAAGCAGGCCAGTGTGGTTGCTGAGGCTAGAAAAGAGGGAGTGGCCTTTTTCAAGAGAGGTAGACCGACTGTGGGACCCAAACGACCAGATCCCAGGACCTAGGCTGAAGTGGCAGCAGCAGAAGCGGCTGGTGTCTCTGGTTTTAGAGAAGAGCCGTTCAACAGTCCAGCTGACACTGACAGGGAGCTCAGTGCATGCAGTCTGACAATAATCCTGGTGAGGGCAGATTGCAGGACAGGGATTCATTCCCCTCGTCACTCAAGTGAGGATTTTCTTAGTGGAGTACTGAAAGAGGCGGTCACACGTGGTGATCACCTTCACGGAGTCTGTCATAGTGGATACTATGAACGCAGTGACAAGAATGATGGACGGGAAGCAGAGAGTCATGACCGATGATGTGTTGGCAACATGGTGAGCGAGGGGTTCCTCTCGTTCCCTCAGGGGACAGTGGTCAACATACTGGATGTAGACAACATGCACATCACAGTCAGCACACCAGCAGGGTGATTGAGGCAAGTGGCTGTGATGTCCATGGTCAGGGTACTGAGAAACAGAGGGAAGGGGGTGGGGGCTCCTTCGGATGAGACTATAAACCGAGGCCCCGTGTGCGAACGCATGCAGAACATCTTGCGCACATGTTAAATCCTGTTCCGCTTTTCGAAAGAGTAGGCCATTGTGTGCCGGTGGGAACGGATGACACAATTTACAAAAACCGCATAAACACAGGGGCATGGATGTAAAAAAGCACATGAGTACTTATTCCATTATCGTCGATTTAAAAAAAAAGTCATCTGAGCGCTTTGATTTGTTGCTTTTTACAAGATTCAGCGCTATATAAATTCCATACATTATTATATTACTACTACTACTACTACAACTACTACTGATGTTGCTGCTGCTGCTGCTGCTGCTATTATTTGTACTGGTACAGAAATATAAACAATCCAGAGGCAGTCGGTCTGTGCCAGTCAGAAGGATTTCTGTTTGTAACCCATCCCGCATGCATTACCCGTTCTTTAAGGAGAACACGACAGAACAGGCAGGATCAGTTTGAAAAAAACTTAATTTTCTTGTTTATATTGTTTAAAACTTGTATACAAAACTAAATGACTTTTCCTTTCTTGATTGTTTCTACCTTTGTAGTGGCTTGTTTGACAGAGACGTTTGTAGATAGCACAGTTGATTATAATGGGATATTTCATGACCATGTGAAGTTTGCTGCCACAGCCAAAAACCTCTCACGACATGGTCGTCATTCAGGTGGTGTTTTACTTTTGATCAGAAAATCACCATGTCAATTTGTTTCGAGGAATGATGTTGACTGTGACAGTGTGGTTGCAGTTGAGAGTTAGCAAATCTGTTTTTAACTGTGAGAAAGATGTCCTGTTGATCGCGTGTAATGTAGTGCCAAAGAACAGGCCTTTGTATGATCATTTAGACATCAAGGATGGCATTGTAAACTTAAAGTACTTAGATGAAAGTATTTAACACGTGTACAGATTTCAAGATTTGCATGTCATGATGCTGGAGATCTTAATGCTAGAACTGCAAATAATTAGCCCAGAACCGAACAAATGATAAGCTATTACCCTCACTTTGATGATGATGATGATGATGATGATGATGATGGATGATGATGATGATGATGGTGATGGTGATGATGGTGATGATGATGATAACGATAATAACGATGATGATGTTATGGGTGATGTTCATGATGCTACTACCAATGACACCAGCATACAAAGAAAATCGAAAGATGGCCACATTAACAGTTTTGGAAGATCAGTACTAAACCTGTGTGTTCCTCGTTAATCTGTATCACAGTCAATGGATGTGGCTACAGTGATTCTCAAGGTGATTATACACATGTCTCTCCCCACATGGTTGTAGTGTCATTGCTTATGTAATCTTATCAGAAGGTATGAATTCACGGATGTGTTGTGATTTTGTTTAATGACCCCGCCCTTAATTCACCAGACTAAAAACTTTAACCCCCTCACTCTTAATCTGCCAGA
>CM054156.1:55132092-55137092 GCA_028751875.1 Rapana venosa
TTGGAAGAGTAGGCCACTGTGTGTGCCGGTGGGAACGGATAACAAAATGGACAAAACTGCATACACACGCACACACACACACACACACGCACGCACGCACGCACGCACGCACGCACGCACGCACGCACGCACGCACGCACGCACGCACGCACGCACGCACGCACGCACGCACGCACACACACACACACACACACACACACACACACACACCACACACACACGGGGACTAGATGTAAAAAAAAAAAGCACGTGAGTGTTTATGCCAGTATCCTCGAAATAAAAAGCACAGCAGCAGCAGCAGCAGCACCACCACCACCACACCACCACCACCACCACACCACCACCAACAACAACAACACCACCACCACCCCCAACAACAACAACAACAACAAACGGATAAAGCATTTCCGTTCACTACTATCCTGCCTATTTTTTGCGACTGTAGTCAATATGGAAGTGTCTACTTTCGTCCAGTAGATAATACTGATTTTTTTTTTACTGTAAGAATTAATGCCTCACCTGTAACTGTCCTTACCTGTCGGCATTATCGGGTACGATGGTACCCGTCGTACCTGATGACACCGACATATTAATCCTCCTCCTCCTTGTGATTCTTTCGGTCTTCTGCTGGCTCTGATGATTTGATGGATTCTTACGCCACAGGATTCGGTGATGTTGGCTAATGAGAGAGTCTCGCGTGGTCTGTCTCTTTCATTCTGTTTCTCTTTTTTCCCCTTCAGGTTTTGCCATGAAAGATGGTGTTCATGAAGTGCGTATCTAGATCTTGGTTTGCTAGCGCTTGGCCTGCATGTTTTGATTGCCTTTCATTTATTGATGTAGCCCTGTTGGGGGTGATGCAGGAGGGCTTGTCAGTATAAAATAATAATATCCTCACCTTCTGGAAATTCTGTGCTAGAAATGTTTCTCTTTACTATCACTCTCTTTGTTTCTGCCTGGTTCCTTTTACTTCCGGTCACCTCCTTTTTTTTGTCTATTGTCTGCCTACTTGGTCCATTCTCCTGCCTTTTAAAAAAAAATTCCAGAAAGACTTAAAAGATAACGATTCATTTCTTATGCCGAAGTCGGATGCGCTGGGCCTGACTTGTCAGGCGCTTAACGGCAGCGTGACGCATTTTTCGCTCAAATAACAGATAACTATAGTTGCTGTGCGAACGTTTGACGTCGAAGAACAAGAACTTATTGCTGTTGAAATTTGTCTTGCTGTTCCTAGTTCATT
This sequence comes from Rapana venosa, assembly GCA_028751875.1. Taxonomy (NCBI): domain Eukaryota; kingdom Metazoa; phylum Mollusca; class Gastropoda; order Neogastropoda; family Muricidae; genus Rapana; species Rapana venosa. The sequence goes on from CM054156.1 coordinate 55,133,330, forward strand.
TTTTTTTTATTCTTTTATATCGAGGATAATGGAATAAGCACTTATATGCTTTTTTTTTACATCTAGTCCCCGTGTGTATACGGATTTGTGAATTCTGTCATCTGTTTCCACCGGTCACACAATGACTACTCTTACGAAAGGCGGAACAGGATTTAACCTGTGCGCAAGATGTTCTGCGTGCGTTCGCACACGGGGCCTCGGTTTATAGTCTCATCCGAAGGACTTTTGTGGGAGAGCGGAATCTGCACTGATAACTCCAGAGGAGAAATCCTCTTGAACGAGAAGTGTGTGTGTGTGTGTGTTGTGTGTGTGTGTGTGTGTGTGTGTGAGTGTGTGAGTGTGTGTGTGTGAGTGTGAGTGAGTGAGTGAGTGAGTGAGTGAGAGAGAGAGAGAGAGAGAGAGAGAGAGAGAGAGAGAGAGAGAGAGAGAGAGAGAGAGAGAGAGATTTCAGAAGTGGGGGACTGAAAGAACTATAATTATGACAGTGTGTGCGTGCGAACGTCCATGCGTGTGTATGTGTGTGTGTGTTTTGTGTGTTGTGCGCGCGCGCGCGCGCGCGCGTGTGTGTGTGTGTGTGTGTATGTGTGTGATTTGAATTTCTGATATTGTTAATCATTGTTGGTTGCATGACTGTGTAGGAGCGGATTGAATGCAAGCGCTCTGATTTGTAGTTGCAAGATGTAGCGCTATATAAACTCCATTTACTATTATTGTTAATACGTTTTCTTCTTTTTTTTCCACCCACCGGTCTTATCGTCTTTGGGGACGGGATAGCTCAGTGGTCGGAGCACTCGCTTTCCCCCAGCCAAGTTAAGCAGCGTCGAGCGTGGTTACCAGTTGGATGGGTGACCGTTTGCGCGCCTTGGCTTCAGTACGTTCCCCGAGTTCACCCAGCTGTAAATGGGTACCTGCCCTCTTTAGGGTCAGGGAAGGTAAAGCAGCGAGGGAGAGGAGATGGGCGCCGCCCTCAATATGCTGGCCCTAAGAGAAGTGAGGTCTCTGACGCCTCGCTCCCCTACGACCTTATAGGTTATGGGACTCCTTTACCTTTACCTTTTTACCTTATCATCTTCCTTTTGTTTATGCTCGTGCCTTCCCACTCTTAATACATTTCAGTTTTGCTTTTTTCTCCTAAACCTCCTTCTCTGTACCTTTCATCTTCTTTTTTTGCTTATTTTCTGCCTTCCCACTTGCCCATGAGGCACTTTTTAAATGTCTAGTTTTGTGCTTTAAAATGTTTCTCTTTTTTTCGTGTTTTTTTCTGGTAGTGTAATCTGGAGAGGATAAATGAAGCGGAATGGCTGGCATCTGCAGCACAATCTAGTTTATCAGCCTTAAAAGATTCAAAAGGGTTTAGGGGTAGTGTGTCATTTGATGTTTTCTTGTCGTTGCGTGGAAGGGTTTAGGTAGTGTGTCATTTAATGTTTTCTTCTTGTTGTTGTGTGATTGTGTCATTAAATGTTTTCTTCTTGGTGTGTTCCTTTTCCAGATTGACGGTGTTGGATATCTAAAGGCATTGTATCAGAAGGGGTTGGTTTTGAAGTTGAAGTAAAAGCTACTGAAGCCACTGAAACTGAATGAGGTGACAGACAGCCCTGATATGGTCTTGGTGGTCGGTATGACTGTAAACCATATGGTATGGTATATTTTCTATGTATGTATGTATGTATGTATGTATGTATGTATGTATGTATGTATGTATATATATATATAACCCACAGTTCTGTTGGGCACCACTCCCTTCAAGCACACAGTCGAGGTAAAATAGCAAAATGGCAATAAAAACACAACTGTTCAGCTTCATTTCTCCTGAAATAATAGAAGAAATGAAGCCGAGCACAGTTGTGCTTTTATTTGCCATTTTAATATATATTTATATATATATATATATACATATATATATGTGTGTATATATATATATATTCATTCAAATATTCATTCATTCAAAAACAGTCACTGTACAAAAGTCACAAGTGTCTTCCTGAAAAGTTTATTAATGATAATCAATTAATGACACACTTTGTACAAAACATCATCCCTCATCCATTTGTGGCAAACAGCAAGCAATTCCTTCTCGGCACAACGTATCGCATAGATTTTCAACAGCCAAGTATTGATAAAATCACAACTGAAAACCAACAGCTTGTGGAAATTTAAAAAAAAATTTCAAGCAAAAAACAAAAGTATAGAGGCTTGTAATCAGCATTTGCTACATTTTTAGGTGGGCGCAACTAAAACGGTAGAAGAATATATATATATATATATATATATATATATATAATATATATGCCTGTGTATGTGAGTGTGTGTGTGTGGTGTGTGTAGGGGTTGGTAGATATAATTGTAAAAGGTTTGCATACAGCTTGCATGAGTGAATATTTTAAACCTGTTTTAAAGAAGTGTAACAAAAACAGTGATAGAAGCTACTTTTAAAACCCACCAAAATGACAACAAATAGCCAAGCCACTTTTTCTTCATCTTTTCTCATGAGGCACTGTCTTGTCTCTTCACACGCACGATAAAAAACCCACCTAACCCCCAAATAGAATAAAAACAACCTAACGCAACAATTAAAATAAATAAAAGATCATCTTGCCTTCCCACCCCTCACCCATTCCCACTCTTGCTTTAAAAAATGTCATTTTAAAAACGAGACTACACAAAATAACATAAAAACTTTTCAGAGAAACCCACTGTGATTATTTGCAACAACAAAAATGTTTCCAAGAGAGAAGGGACAATAACTTCAATGACACCCCAATGAACGATTATATCCCTTTACCCGTTCAGCATGTCTAGCACAAAAAACCCCCACCTTACGTCCCTTGGTCTATGTTAAAAAGCATTTTCCTTCATCCCCCCCTTCCCCCCTCAAAAAAAAAAGTAAAGTAGAATGAAAACTAAAATTTGGAGAAAAAGTTTTTTCAACAGTATCACAGATTAGGAAAGAAAACAAGTTTTCAAAATTACAGCACATGTCGTACAAAATGATGTAATAAAATTACAACAATGTTCACGTAAAAATTAACAATACAGCATGAAAAAAATGTACTTGGTACGAAAAAAAACCCCGCAGCAGATCCAATTCAGAAAAAATAAATTTTCCAATAGAGGTTACCTCCCATCTCATACGTTAGCTATTTTTAGAACCTTTCTTTGCTGAACTTAACATCAGTGCTGCAATATGAACTAGCCGAAATTCACGAACTTTAACCTTTATCAATTTTAATTATTATTCAGAAAGTAAGTTTTTTTTAATCCAGTGATCTCCTTTTTCCACCCAACTTACAAAGTGAAAAAAAAGGATAGGAAAAAAAGCATACCAAAAAAAATCTACAGTATTATATGTTTTGATATGGACATATTGCCATAATTATGTACACGTACACAGACAACCAAATAAAGATGAAGACATGGACTTGCTATCATGTAACAATAATAAATATTTTAAACATAATAATTATGATTTAAAAAACCCACTAACGCTTATAAACAGAATAAAAGAAGTTGTAGTTTAAAAAAAAAGAAAAAGAAATTTCCATCAGAGAAAATACGGCTCTTGACTACTGAGGTATAAGATTTAAAACACGCACACACATACACACAAACCCCAAAAGAATCAAACCACCAATACCAACAAAGATAACAACAACAACAACAGTAGTAGCAGCAGCAGCAATGGCAACAGTAGTAACAACAAGTAGAACATAACAAACGGCTTTGACAGCAGTAACAATGTAATAATTAATAATTATCAACAAGT
>CM054156.1:55142092-55154592 GCA_028751875.1 Rapana venosa
GATCGGTGCAGTGGGGGTAGGATCGGTGCAGTGGGGGTAGGATCGGTGCAGTGGGGGTAGGATTGGTGCAGTGGGGGTAGGATTGGTGCAGTGGGGGTAGGATCGGTGCAGTGGGGGTAGGATCGGTGCAGTGGGGGTAGGATCGGTGCAGTGGGGGTAGGATCGGTGCAGTGGGGGTAGGATCGGTGCAGTGGGGGTAGGATTGGTGCAGTGGGGGTAGGATTGGTGCAGTGGGGGTAGGATCGGTGCAGTGGGGGTAGGATCGGTGCAGTGGGGGTAGGATCGGTGCAGTGGGGGTAGGATCGGTGCAGTGGGGGTAGGATCGGTGCAGTGGGGGTAGGATCGGTGCAGTGGGGGTAGGATTGGTGCAGTGGGGGTAGGATTGGTGCAGTGGGGGTAGGATTGGTGCAGGGGTGGAGTGGGGGTAGGATGGGTGGAGTGGGGTAGGATGGGTGGAGTGGGGGTAGGATGGGTGGAGTGGGGGTAGGATGGTGGAGTGGGGGTAGGATGGGTGGAGTGGGGGTAGGATGGGTGGAGTGGGGGTAGGATGGGTGGAGTGGGGTCAGGTAGGTAGGATGGGTGGAGTGGGGGTAGGATGGGTGGAGTGGGGGTAGGATGGGTGGAGCGGGACGAGATGGATTTGGATAGTACAAGAGAGGGAAGTGGCGGGATGGAGTGGGATGGATTTGGGGTAGATGGAACGGGAGGATTGGGGTGGGGGAAGAAAAGTGAGACCCCCGACTACGGAGACCATCTTGCTCGCCCGCACGTGAAAGCCTATTCTTGTCCTTGGAACAGACACAAAAAATGAGAAGAAAAATGTAGGCTTATGTAGTAGGTCAGTATGGTCTAGGCGACAAAGAAATAGTTTGTTTGAAAAACCGCCCTCACATCCTTACACTGGTATCGTGTTTAGACTTTCATACCTGAAGTCGAACACTGGCTACCTTTAATGGTAAGCAGAAAGAAACGGTCGAATAATTATTATCAAAAAGATATCCCACCTTCGTTGGGTGAACGTGGAAACTGGAGCTGAGGAACAGGGGGGAAAAATAAAAAAAATTCGACTCGCATCGAAGAAACCATTCTCCTGGAATAAAAAAATCAATTGAAACTCTGAATCGAGGTACGGTGTGTACTAATGTTTGCTAGATTAGACATTAAAAGTTGTACGTGCACATAAAAAGACAACCTCGTCCCATCATTATTTCGTGTAGGAGAGTTAAGCCAGCTCTAGCTACAGTCAGTGCCGTGGTCGACAACGAACATACCCAGCATGCATCCTGCAGAGGCATGGGCTCCGCCAAGCTTATGTTTTTTACGTGATACGCCATCGCCTAAAACGAAACAAACCAACAACAAAAAATCCACCCCCAAAGAAGTTGTAGAAGAATAATGAGGCTGTTAATGGGGAGCGGGTTTTAACTACTGTTTAAGGCTGTTCCTCTTTTTTTTTTCTTCGACGTCGAACGCTCAGACAGCAACTATTGTTGTCTGTCATATGTGAGCAAAAAACGAATGTCTTGCGCTGCCGTTAAGCGCCTGACAAGTCAGGCCCCTAGCGCATCTGACTTCGGCATGGGAGAGAATTGTTATCTTTTCAAGTCTTTCTGGAGGGAAACAAAAAAATCAAGGGCAGGAGCATGGATGGACCAAGAAGGCAGAAAATAGACAAGGAGGAGGTGACAGGAAGAAAAGGAACAAGGCAGAAACAAAGATAGGGATAGAAAAGACAATTTCTAGCACAAAGTTTCCAGAAGGTAGGGGATGATATTTTTATTCTGACAAGCACCCCCCTCCCCCTCCACCACCACCAACCCATCCCCGACCCCCGCAACAGCATCCTCACAGGGGAGATAAGGCTGTTTTGAGTAGTTTAGTTTGCAATTTTGTTTTCTCTTGGTGGAGTTGTTGTTGCTGCTGTTATCATAATTAATGTTTGTTGTGGGTTTTTTTCTGGTTAGTGTTGATATTGGTTGTTGTTACTGTTGTTTTTGTTAGAGAATGTGTTGGTGTTGTTGTTGTTGTTGATGTTGTGTCAACGTTCTTGTCATAAGGCAGTTACGTCGTCGTCTTCGTCTGCAGCATTCGTGCTTCTGTTGTTGGTCTGTTGGGTTGATGTTGAACTGTAGCCGTTATGGTCCATCATCTTTTCTTCTTGTTGCTGCTGCTGCTGCTGCTGCTGTTGCTGCTGCTGCTGCTGCTCCAGAGGTTGCTGCAGACAGAAACAATATGGCAGATTCAAATAACAATAATAATAATATGTACAATCTGTAAATGTATGTCCGAAAGTGTATAGATAGATCAATAAATAGATAGAGAAATAGAGAGATAGAGATAAACTGGGAAGGAGAGAGGGAGGGAGAGAGAGAGGGAGAGATAAAGATAAACAGGGAGGGAGAGATAGAGATAAACAGGGAAGGAGGGGGGGGGATAGAGAGAAATAAACAGGGAGGGAGGGAGACATAGAGAGGTAGACAGAGATAAACAGGGAGGGAGGGCGAGAGATAGAGATAAACAGGGAGGAGGGAGATAGTAATAAGCAGGGGAGGAGGGAGGGAGAGAGATAGAAATAAACAGGGAGGGAGGAAAGATAGTGAGATAAACAGGGAGGGAAGGGGAGAGAGTGATAAACGGGGGAGGAGGGAGGGAGAGAGAGAGATAAACGGGGACAGAGAGAAAGAGGGAGATAAACGGGGAGGGAGTGGAGAGAGAGAGAGAGAGAGGAGAGAGAGAGAGAGAGAGTGAGAGAGAGAGAGAGAGAGAGAGAGAGACAAACGGGAGGGAGGAGAGAGATTGATAGAGAGAGAGATATAAACAGGGAGGGAGAGAGAGAGAGAGATAAACAGGGAGGGAGAGAGAGATAGAGATAAACAAGGAGAGAAGGAGAGAGATAAACATGGAGGGATGGAGGGAGAGAGAGATAGAGATAAACAGGGAGGGGGAGAGATAGATTGAGATAAACAGAGAGGGACAGATAGAGATAAACAGGGGAGGAGGGGAGAGATAGAGATAAACAAGGAGGGAGAGAGAGATAGAGATAAACAGGGAGGGACAGATAGAGATAAACGGGAGAGGAGGGAGAGAGATAGAGATAAACAGGGAGGGAGGGAGAGAGAGATAGAGATAAACAGGGAGGAGGGAGAGAGAGATAAACAGGGAGGGAGGGAGAGAGATAGAGATAGAGATAAACAGGGAGGGAGGGAGGGAGAGAGAATAGAGATAAACAGGGAGGGAGGGAGGGAGGGAGAGATAGAGATAAACAGGGAGGGGGGAAGAGAGATATAGACACGGAGAAAGAGAGAGATAGAGATAAACAGAAAGGGAGGGAGAGAGATAGAGATAAACAGAGAGGGGGGAAGAGAGAGATATAGAGAAACATGGGAGGAGGGAGAGATAGAGATAAACAGGGATGGAGAGAGAGATAAACAGAGAGGGAGGGGGGAGAGATAGAGATAAACAGGGGAGGGGGAGAGAGATAAAGATAAACAGGGAGGGAGGGAGAGAGAGAGATAAAGATAAACAGGGAGGGGTGAGAGAGAGATATAGACATAAACAGGGAGGGAGAGAGAGATGGAGAGAGGGAGAGATAAACAGGGAGGGAGGGAGAGATAGAGATAAACAGGGATGGAGAGAGAGAGATAAACAGAGAGGGAGACAAGAGATGGAGATAAACAGGGGACGAGGGAGGGAGGGAGGGAGAGAGAGATATAAACAGGGAGGGAAGGAGGGAGAGAGAGATAGAAATAAACAGGGGAGGAGGGAGGGGAAGAGAGAGAGAGAAACAGGGAGGGGAAGAGAGAGATGGATAAGCGGGAGGAGGGAGGGAGAGAGATATAGATAGGCGAGGGGGGAAGGGAAGGGGGGAAGGGAAGGGGGGGGGAGGGGGGAAGGGGAGGGGGAAGGGAAGGGGAAGGAGGGGGGAAGGGAAGGGGGGGGAAGGAAGGGAAGGGAGTGACGTGGTGGGTCAGGGTCCCATCTGACATGACCCCCCCACCCTCTCTGGACAGGGTGGGGTCAGGTGGGATGGGACGAGACAGGGTGGGGGTCAGGTGGGGTGGGACGAGACAGGGTGGGGGTCAGGTGGGGTGGGACGAGACAGGGTGGGGGTCAGGTGGGACGAGACGAGACAGGGTGGGGGTCAGGTGGGATGAGACAGGGTGGGGGTGGGACGAGACAGGGTGGGGGTCAGGTGGGATGAGAAAGGGTGGGGGTCAGGTGAGACGAGACAGGTGGGGGTCAGGTGGGACGAGACAAGACAGGGTGGGGGTCAGGTGGGGTGGGACGAGACAGGGTGGGGGTCAGGGGGGACGGGACGAGACAGGGTGGGGGTCAGGTGGGGTGGGACGAGACAGGGTGGGGGTCAGGGGGGACGAGACAAGGTGGGGGTTCAGGTGGGATGAGACGAGACAGGTGTGGGGGTTCAGGTGGGATGAGAGGAGTCAGGGTGGGGGTCAGGTGGGATGGGACGAGACAGGGTGGGGGTCAGGTGGGATGGGACGAGACAAGACGGGGTGGGGGTAAGGTGGGATGGGACGAGACAAGACAGGGTGGGGGTGAGGTGGGATGGAACGAGACAAGGTGGGGGTGAGGTGGGATGGAACGAGACAAGGTGGGGGTCAGGTGGGATGGAACGAGACAAGGTGGGGGTCAGGTGGGATGGAACGAGACAAGGTGGGGGTCAGGTGGGATGGAACGAGACAAGGTGGGGGTCAGGTGGGATGGAACGAGACAAGGTGGGGGTCAGGTGGAGTTGGACATGATGAGTCAGAATGGGGGTCAGGTAGGATGGATGGAGTGGGATGAGATGGATTTGGATGGTACAAGGGAGGGAAGTGGCGGGCTGGAATGGGATGGATTAGGGGTAGATGGAACGGGACGGGGTGGGAAGAAAAAGAATAGGATCCCATCCTATTCCTCCCCACAGGCACACATCCCCACCACTCATTCCACCCCCATGAGGTGGGGGATGCGAGTTGGAAGGGATGGTGGGGTGGGAGGGAATAGTATGGGATCCGTCTTATTTCTTCCAATCCATCCTATCCCAACCTATCCCCATCCCGTCTCACCTTATCCCGTTGCAATCCACCACACCCACTCCACCCTACCCCACTCCACACATCCAGTCCGTCCTCCCACCTGTCCCCACCTGTCCCATCCCATCCCATCTGACCCTACCCTGTCCCATCCCACCCCACTGACCCCACCTGTCCCAACCCACCTGACCTCCACCCTGTCCAATCCCATCCACCTGACCCCCACCCTGTCCCATCCCATCCACCTGACCCCACCTGTCCCATCCCACCTGACCCCCACCCTGTCCCATCCAACCTGACCCACCACCTGTCCCATCCCACCAGACCCCACCCTGTCCCATCCATCCCACCTGACCCCCACCCTGTCCCATCCCATCCCACCTGACCCCACCCTGTCCCATTCCATCCCACCTGACCCCACCCTGTCCCATCCCACTGACCCCCACCCTGTCCCATCCCATCCCACCTGACCCCCACTCTGTCCCATCCCATCCCACCTGACCCCCACCCTGTCCCATTCCATCCCACCTGACCCCACCCTGTCCATCCCACCTGACCCCCACCCTGTCCCATCCCATCTCACCTGACCCCCACCCTGTCCCATCCCATCCCACCTGACCCTACCCTGTCCCATCCCACCCCACTGACCCTACCCTGTCCCAACCACCTGACCCCCACCCTGTCCCATCCCATCCCACCTGACCCCACCCTGTCCCATCCCACCTGACCCCTACCCTGTCCCATCCCACCTGACCCCCACCCTGTCCCATCCCATCCCACCCCCACCCTGTCCCATTCCATCCCACCTGACCCCACCCAGTCCCATCCCACCTGACCCCCACCCTGTCCCATCCCATCCACCTGACCCCACCCTGTCCATCCCACCTGACCCCCACCCTGTCCCATCCCATCCCACCTGACCCCACCTGTCCCATCCCTTCTGACCCCACCCTGTCCCATCCCCACCTGACCCCACCCTATCCCATCCCACCTGACCCCCACCTGTCCCATCCCACCTGACCCCACCCTGTCCCATCCCATCCCACTGACCCCCACCCTGTCCCATCCCACCTGACCCCCACCCTGTCCCATTCCATCCCACCTGACCCCACCCAGTCCCATCCCACCTGACCCCCACCCAGTCCCATCCACTGACCCCCACCCTGTCCCATCCCATCCCACCTGACCCACCCTTGTCCCATCCCACCTGACCCCCACCCTGTCCCATTCCATCCCACCTGACCCCACCTGTCCCATCCCATCCCACCTGACCCCACCCTGTCCCATTCCATCCCACTGACCCCCACCCTGTCCCATCCCATCCCATCCCACCCCACTTGACCCCGACCCTGTCCATCCCACCTAACCCACCTGTCCATCCCACCTGACCCCCACCCTGTCCCATCCCACCCACCTGACCCCACCCGTCTCATCCACCTGACCCCCACCCTGTCCTATCCCACCTGACCCCACCTGTCCCATCCCACCTGACCCTACCCTATCCCATCCCACCTGACCCCCACCCTGTCCCATCCCATCCCACCCGACCCCACCTGTCCCATCCCATCCACCTGACCCCATCCTGTCCCATCCCACTGACCCCACCCTGTCCCATCCCACCTGACCCCACCCTGTCCCATCCCACCTGACCCCACCCTGTCCCATCCCACTGACCCCACCCTGTCCCACCCCACCTGACCCCACCCTGTCCCACCCCACCTAACCAACCCTGCCCCATCCTAACCGACCCTGTCCCATCATAACTAACGTTGTCCATCCTATCCAACCCTGTCCCATCCTAACCAACCCTGTCCCATCCTAACCAACCCTGTCCCATCCTAATTAACCCTGTCCCATCCTATCGAACCCTGTCCCATCCTAACTAACCCTGTCCCATCCTAACTAACCCTGTCCCATCCTAACTAACCCTGTCTCATCCTAACCAACCCTGCCCCATCCTAACCAACCCTGTCCCATCCTATCCAACCCTGTCCCATCCTATCCAACCCTGTCCCATCCTAACTAACCCTGTCCATCCTAACTAACCCTGTCCCATCCTAACTAACCCTGTCCCATCCTAACCAACCCTGTCTCATCCTAACCAACCCTGCCCCATCCTAACCAACCCTGTCCCATCCTATCCAACCCTGTCCCATCCTATCCAACCCTGTCCCATCCTAACTAACCCTGTCCCATCCTAACTAACCCTGTCCCATCCTAACCAACCCTGTCCCATCCTAACCAACCCTGTCCCATCCTAACTAACCCTGTCCCATCCTATCCAACCCTGTCCTATCCTAACCAACCCTGTCCCATCCTAACTAATCCTGTCCCATCCTATCCAACCCTGTCCCATCCTATCCAACCCTGTCCTATCCTAACCAACCCTGTCCCATCCTAACTAACCCTGTCCCATCCTAACTAACCCTGTCCCATCCTAACTTACCCAGTCCCATCCTATCCAACCCTGTTTCATCCTAACCAACTCTGTCCCATCCTAACTAACCCTATCCCATCCCAACTAGCCCTGTCCCATCCTAACCAACTCTGTCCCATCCCAACTAACCCTGTCCCATCCCAACTAACCCTGCCCCATCCTAACGAACCCTGTCCCATCCTAACTAAGCCTGTCCCATCCTAACTAACCCTGTCCCATCCTAACTAACCCTGTCCCATCCTATCTAATCCTGTCCCATATCACCTGACCACAACACATCCTCGCCCAACACAACCCCCTCCTCCCTCACCCCCCTCCAAAAAAAAAAAAAAAACCCAAAAAACCAACCCCACAGAACCCATCCTAATCTAGCTTTTCCCAACCCATCGCCGAACCAACCCTATCCAAACTCAAACTATCCAAAAGAAAACCCACCCACAAACCTACCCAACACACCCCAAACGCGCCCCAAACCCACCCCAAACCTACTCCCAAACCCACTCCAAACCCACCCCCCAAACCCACTCCAAACCACCCCAAACCCACTCCAAACTCACCCAAAACCACTCCAACCCCACCCCGAAACCCACCCGAATCCCACCCCCAAACCCACCCCCAAACCCACTCCAAACCCACCCCCAATCCCACCTCAAAACCCACTCCCCAAACCCACCCCAAACCCACTCCAAAACCACCCCAAATCCACCCCCAAAACCCACTCCAAAACCACCTAAACCCCTCCAAACCCACCGCAAACCCACTCCAAACCCACCCGCAAACCCACTCCAAACCCACTCTAAAACCCACTCCAAACCCACCCCGAAACCCACCTCCAAACCCACTCCACCATAGATTAGGTTTTTTATTCTATGTCTGCATATACATTATCTTTTATTCTCGCTTTTTTTCTTCTTTAGATAGATGGCTTGATGAAAAAAAAAAAAAAGCAAATGCACTGCTTATTCAATGTACCATCTGAAAATAAAAGTTGGACTTTGACTTTGACTCCACTCCAAAACCCACTCCAAAACCCACCCTAAACCCACTCCAAACCCACTCTAAACCCACCCCCAAACCCACTCCAAACCCAACCCCAAACCCACCCCCCAACCACCCCCCAAAACCACCCCAAAACCCCACCCCCAAACCCACTCCAAACCCACCCGAAACCCACCCCATCACACCTGCGCATGCAGCAGTGCCAGCATGTCAGCTTGTGCGGCCCCCAGGCGATCCAGCCTCTCTCTGTTACTCAGGTAGGCTGTCTCCAGTTCGCTCTGCCAGCCAGCCAGCCAGCCAGCCAGACCAGGAAAAGTAGACAGAATGAATTAGAAATATATAATTGTATGTATGTATATATCTATATATATATATATCTATATTTATATATAATGTGTAAAAAGGTAAAGGTAAAGGAGTCCCATAACCTATAAGGTCGTAGGGGAGCGAGGCGTCAGAGACCTCACTTCTCTAGGGCCAGCATATTGAGGGCGGCGCCCATCTCCTCTCCCTCTACATAATTATAAGAAAGATAGGGTAGCTGTGTGTGTGTGTGTGTGTGTGTGTGTGTGTGTGTGGTGTGTGTTGTGTGTGTGTGTGTGTGTGTGTGTGTTTATTTAACGAGAAGGATGGTTTGTGTGTGTGTGTGTGTGTGTGTGTGTGTGTGTGTGTGTGTTTTGTTTATTTAACGAGAAGGATGGTTTGTGTGTGTGGTGGTGTAAGTGTGGGTGGGTGGATGGGTGGGTGGGTGGTGTGGTGTGGTGTGGTGTGTGTGTGTGTGGTGTGGTATGGTGTAAGTGTGTGGTGTGGTGTGGTGTGGTGTAAGTGTGGTGTGTGTGTGTAAGTGTGTGTGGTGTGTGTGTGTAAGTGTGTGTGTGTGTGTCTATCTCTGTGTTTTTTTTCTGTTTTCCTGTATCTCTCTCTCTCTCACACACACACACACACACACACACACACACATGGCTTTGATGGGGGAAACAGCAAAATTAATGCATTGCTTATTCCATGTAGTCACAGTCAAAACCACTTTAATCATCCTGAACCAACCCCAATGTACCATCTTGAAATTTAAAAAAAATTTGGCTTTAATAATTTGACTTTGACAGAGAGAGAGAGAGAGAGAGAGAGAGAGAGAGAGACAGTGAGAGGGGAGAGAGAGCTAGAGAGAGAGAGAGGTACAAGAGAGAGAGGGACAGAGAGGGGAGAGAGAGGCAGACAGACAGACACACACACAACACAACACAACCCAAACACAACACACACCCCCCTCCTTGCACGCACACACACACACACACCCCAACACCCACCCCCCCCTCACCATCCACACCCACATCCACACCCACCCACCGCACCCCACAACATATTTCAACATATAATTCTCCCTCCCAAAAAAACAACAGCACAACACCTCTTCCCACCCACCCACCCACTCACTCGCACACTTAATAGTTACTTGAAAAGGTTTTTGTGAACTGTATGAATTTAAGACAGCTCCGGAAACCTCCTCACAGAAAGCTCAGCTGCATTGAACAGGTAGTCTGAGTATTGTCAAGAACTATACAACTACCCAATCCAACCTGACAAGAGCATAATAGAAGAGGAAGCAGCAACATCAAGAGTACCCTCACCATTACCTATACTGAGGGAAGAAGTGGAAGAAGCCATCCGCAGTTTACCAGTAGGAAAGTCCCCAGGAACAGACAACATACCAGCAGAGCTGCTCAAGCATGGTGGCGAAACAGTCATCACACATGTTACAGCTATCTGTCAGAAGATTTGGGAGACAAAACAGTGGCCAACAGAATAGACACAATCACTCATCATACCTCTGCCCAAGAAGGGAAATTTACGCCAATGCCAAAACTACATAACAATCAGCCTCATCAGCCACGCCAGCAAGATCATGCTCAAAGTTATTTTGAATCGACTCAAGAAGGAGGCAAAAAACACCTTGCAGAGGAACAAGCTGGGTTCAGGGCAGGCAGGAGCACAATCGAACAGATTTTTAACTGCCACATCCTGATGGAAAAACATCTTCAACATCAGAGAGACCTGTTCCACAACTTCATCGACTTCAAGAAGGCTTTCGACAGAGTATGGCACGAATGCCTGTGGCAGGTCCTCAGAATGTTTGGCATTGAAGAAGGACTAGTGCAAACCATTCAAGCACTATACAACACCGCAAGCAGTGCAGTCCTTCTGAACAATCAGGTCGGAGACTACTTCAAAACCACAGTTGGGGTCCGACAAGGATGCCTGTTATCTCCAGTCCTGTTTAATCTGTTCTTGGAAAACATTATGAGAGAGACCCTCCATGACTTCCACTCTACCATCTTCATTGGCGGCAGACCCCTCAACAACTTGCGGTTTGCCGATGACATTGACCTCATGGGCGGAAGTAACACACAGCTGCAAGATCTTACGACCAGACTTGAGAACAGAGCTGGAGCATATGGGATGGAGGTGAGCTCGGAGAAAAGTAAAAGTACTTGTGAACAGCACGAGCAACGCCACTGCTAAAATTTACATGAACGGCCAGCAACTGGAGGAGGTAGACGCTTTTAAATACCTTGGCGCTACACTCACAAAGGACGGGCGATCGACGACAGAAATCAAAGGCAGACTAGCCATGGCAACATCTTCCATGACAAAACTCACCACCATATGGAAAAGTAAAGAGATCAGTTTTCCAATCAAACTAAAGCTCTACAAAGCCCTAATTCAGACTATCCTGCTGTACGGAAGTAAAACCTGGACATTGACTGCTGAAACAGCAAAGCGAATCCAATAAATTTGAAACAAAATGCCATAAAAAAAACTGCTGGGCATATCCTGGAGAGAACGAAAGACCAATGAATTTGTCAAGAGTCAAATAAACACGGCGGGCAGGTCCACAGGAACCCCTTCTCACCATCGTCAAGAAGAAAAAGCTGACATGGTTCGGCCACGTCACCCGCCAAAAACACTCTCCCAAAAAACAGTACTGCAGGGAACACTCGAAGGTGGCAGAAAGAGGGGAAGACAGAACAAGTCATGGATGGACAACATCAGAGAATGGACCAGGATGAATGACCCGGAACTACTGCGCAGAGCCGAGGACCGAGATGGATGGAGGAGGCTTACCACAGCATCGTCTTTCGTGTCTCCTCCACGACCGCCAAGGTCACGGGACTGATGATGATGATGATGATGATGATGATTATGATGATGATGATGAATTACTGCAGTTGTGTGCATCTTATCCATCCATTGCCCCCGTTGTTTATGGACTCCCAAGTCAGAACAATAACATCATTTCTCATTCGTCATTCGTCACTGTCACTGTCACTCTGCACACTCACCATTCTGGAGTGCAGCTGCTCGTGCGAAAACTGCAGCTGCACCAGCAGTGACGTCAGATACTCGTTCTGCTCGCTGACCACGTGATCGGGGTCAGGTGACTCCTGGTGTAAAAATAGCAGAGGGTCCTTGGCGGGGATCCAGGATGCCCGACGTGCCTTGGACTCCTCCGTTAGGGTTTCGCTGCTGGGTCAAAAGATTGATTTTCAAAAGAAGAAGATATCATAAAACCTTAGGGTCTTGCTTCTGTGTCAAAAGATCTATTTGTTTTTTGGTTTTTTTAAAGTCGTCATAAAAACTTAGGGTCTCCCTGCTGGGTCAAAAGATTGATTTGTGGTTTTTTTAAAAGTCATCATTAAAAAGTTAGGGTCTTGCTTCTGGGTCAAAAGTTCGATTTTTTTAAAGTCATCTTAAAAAGTTTGGGTCTTGCTACGGGTCAAAAGATCGATTTTCCAAAAAAAAAGTCATCATAAAAAAGATTAGGGTCTAACTGCTGGGTCAAAAGATCGATTTTTTAAAGTCATCATAAAGACTTAGGGTCTCGCTGCTGGGTTAAAAGATCGATTTTTAACAAACATTCATTAAAAAAATTATTTATCTTAAACAAAAATCTAGGATTTTTTGTAAATAATTCTTTGGTGTGGTGTACCACTGACTTCCCCAATGAGCTAAGTTGAATGAGGAGGAGG
>CM054156.1:55172092-55184592 GCA_028751875.1 Rapana venosa
AAAAAATATCTTATTTGAAAATGTAAATTTTAAATATTTTATTATCTTCAAAGTTGAAATATAGCTACCTTAACGGTCTCTGGAAAAAAAGGTTACATTATGCAAAACTCTCAGCATTGGTGAAGCTCAGAGCTCTAGCTGAGGATCAAACAAAACACTGATGGATTACAGAGCCCACACTTGGGTCTATGTCTTAGGCTGTCATTTATTGATTTGACTTTATGACGCTGATTTACTTTTCTTTTTTTTTGTACATTTACATTGTGCATGACTGTAAAACTTTTCCTGTGACTTTTGGCTGACATATACCATCACAGGCCAAGGTAAATAGCCACTGCGCATCCCACATGCCTGAAAAGAACTGGTAGCAAGCAGGAAATCTACTGACAATACCAACACTTCTCTCCTTAATCTCTTTACACTCTGCCTCAAAATGGTGACTATGAGTGACAGAGGAGACAGACGGTACCATTTCCCATAATCCCTCTCCTCTCTCCTCAGAGCCCCCTGCCAATTGGAAGGGGAGACTACTTCTGCCCAGAAGTCTGAAGGAGGCTTAGAAGAGTCACTGAAGGGTAGGGCACAGCCTTGTGACGTGTCAGGGGCCATGTCGTCTGAGTGGCAGTTGTCTGCTGGGAGTTGTAGACTGGATTAGCTGATGTCATTGTTGCTAGGTCTGATTAGGACTGGTCAGGTATGCAGCTAGACAAAGTCATCCCACCATCTTTAAATGGTATTCCAAGCTTATAATAAGACAAACAACTGTATGGGTTCAACAGTCTTCTTCTTCCTTTTTTGTCATGTTTCTCTCAGGGGAGGTTTGACATTGATGAGCCTTCTCCATTTCTCTCTGTTTTGAGCTTCCTCCTTATTTATGCCCCTTTCTCTAAGATCATCTGCAATACAGGCAGCCCAGGTTTTGCTTGGTCTTCCCTTTGGTATCTTTCCATCCACTACGAAGTTCATTGCTCTTTTTATGATGTGGTGGTTTGCTTTCCGTTGAACGTGCCCAAACCAGCCCAGTCTATTGGTACTAGCTACAGACTTCAGATCATCAACTGTATGAGTTCAACAGTGTGACTACGAAATCTGAAGACAAAAACCAAGAGAAATGTTGGGAAAGATAGCTCCTGATGTCCTGTCATCAACATGCTTGTTTGGGTGCATGCATAAAGAATATAAAGAGTCATTTATTGACTCCACTCTGTGACACAACATTGCCTTCTCGTTTAAATGGATTTAATACATGTACATAATTATCGTGTGACAAAGCACGCAGTGTTCTTTCACTGCTGGGCGACCTATGTCACCATAGATCAAGTCAAGTTACCATGCTTCTGACATTCGTGAACAAAAATTTTTCCATCAGACAGAAAAAATGTATTTATTTATTCTTTTATATCGAGGATAATGAAACAAGCATTCATGACCTTTTTAACATCCAGTCCCTGTGTGCATGCGGTTTTGTAAATTTTGTCATCTGTTCCCACCGACACACAATGGCCTACTCTTTCAAAAAGCGGAACAGGAATTTAAAGTGTGCGCAAGATGTTCTGCACGCGTTCGAACACGGGACCTCGGTTTATAGTCTCATCCTTATTGGCAACATCAGCAGTTCTCTCCTCAATCTCTTTACACTCTTCCCCAAAATGGTGACCATGAGTGACAAGGGAAGACAGACGGTACCATTTCCCATAATCCCCCTCCATTCTCCTCAGCGCCCCCTGCCAATTGGAAGGGGAGACTACTTCTGCCCAGAAGTCTGAAGGAGGCTTAGTAAAGTCACTGAAGGGTAGGGTACAGCCTTGTGACGTGTCAGGGGCCATGTCGTCTAAGTGGCAGTTGTCTGCTGGGAGTTGTAGACTGGATTAGCTGATGTCATTGTTGCTAGGTCTGATTAGGACTGGTCAGGTATGCAGCTAGACAAAGTCATCCCACCATCTTTAAATGGTATTCCAAGCTTATAATAAGACAAACAACTGTATGGGTTCAACAGTCTTCTTCTTCTTCCTTTTTTGTCATGTTTCTCTCAGGGGAGGTTTGACATTGATGAGCCTTCTCCATCCCTCCCTGTTTTGAGCTTCCTCCTTATCTATGCCCCTTTCTCTAAGATCATCTGCAATACAGGCAGCCCAGGTTTTGCTTGGTCTTCCCTTTGGTCTCTTTCCATCCACTACGAAGTTAATTGCTCTTTTTATGATGTGGTGGTTTGCTTTCCGTTGAACGTGCCCAAACCAGCCCAGTCTATTGGTACTAGCTACAGACTTCAGATCATCAACTGTATGAGTTCAACAGTGTGACTACGAAATCTGAAGACAAAAAACCAAGAGAAATGTTGAGAAAGATAGTTCCTAATGTCCTGTCATCAACATGCTTGTTTGGGTGCATGCATAAAGAATATAAAGAGTCATTTATTGACTCCACTCCGTGACACAACATTGCCTTATGGTTTAAATGGATTTAGTACATGTACATAGGCTGTGACAAAGAACATAGCTTTCTTTCACTGTTGGCCTTCATAGATCATCTAAGATCAAATCAAGTCACCACGCTTCTGACATTTTTTAACAAAAAAATGCCATCACACAGAAAAACGTACTTATTATTTATGTATTCTTTGATATCGAGGATAATGAAACAAGCACTCATGACATTTTTTACATCCAGTCCCCGTGTGCATGCGGTTTTGTAAAATTTGTCATCTGTTCCCACCGGCACACAATGGCCTACTCTTTCAAAAAGCGGAACAGGATTTTTAACATGTGGGCAAGATGTTCTGCGTGCGTTCGCACACGGGGCCTCGGTTTATAGTCTCATCCGTATTGACACCATCAGCAGTTCTCTCCTCAATCTCTTTACACTCTTCCCCAAAATGGTGACCATGAGTGACAAGGGAAGACAGACGGTACCATTTCCCATAATCCCCCTCCATTCTCCTCAGCGCCCCCTGCCAATTGGAAGGGGAGACTACTTCTGCCCAGAAGTCTGAAGGAGGCTTCGTAAAGTCACTGAAGGGTAGAGTACAGCCTTGTGAGGTGTCAGGGGCCATGTCGTCTAAGTGGCAGTTGTCTGCTGGGAGTTGTAGACTGGATTAGCTGATGTCATTGTTGCTAGGTCTGATTAGGACTGGTCAGGTATGCAGCTAGACAAAGTCATCCCACCATCTTTAAATGGTATTCCAAGCTTATAATAAGACAAACAACTGTATGGGTTCAACAGTCTTCTTCTTCCTTTTTTGTCATGTTTCTCTCAGGGGAGGTTTGACATTGATGAGCCTTCTCCATCCCTCCCTGTTTTGAGCTTCCTCCTTATCTATGCCCCTTTCTCTAAGATCATCTGCAATACAGGTAGCCCAGGTTTTGCTTGGTCTTCCCTTTGGTATCTTTCCATCCACTACGAAGTTCATTGCTCTTTTTATGATGTGGTGGTTTGCTTTCCGTTGAACGTGCCCAAACCAGCCCAGTCTATTGGTACTAGCTACAGACTTCAGATCATCAACTGTATGAGTTCAACAGTGTGACTACGAAATCTGAAGACAAAAAACCAAGAGAAATGTTGAGAAAGATAGTTCCTAATGTCCTGTCATCAACATGCTTGTTTGGGTACATGCATAAAGAATATAAAGAGTCATTTATTGACTCCACTCCGTGACACAACATTGCCTTATGGTTTAAATGGATTTAGTACATGTACATAGGCTGTGACAAAGAACATAGCTTTCTTTCACTGTTGGCCTTCATAGATCATCTAAGATCAAATCAAGTCACCACGCTTCTGACATTTTTTAACAAAAAAATGCCATCACACAGAAAAACGTACTTATTATTTATGTATTCTTTGATATCGAGGATAATGAAACAAGCACTCATGACATTTTTTACATCCAGTCCCCGTGTGCATGCGGTTTTGTAAAATTTGTCATCTGTTCCCACCGGCACACAATGGCCTACTCTTTCAAAAAGCGGAACAGGATTTTTAACATGTGGGCAAGATGTTCTGCGTGCGTTCGCACACGGGGCCTCGGTTTATAGTCTCATCCGTATTGACACCATCAGCAGTTCTCTCCTCAATCTCTTTACACTCTTCCCCAAAATGGTGACCATGAGTGACAAGGGAAGACAGACGGTACCATTTCCCATAATCCCCCTCCATTCTCCTCAGCGCCCCCTGCCAATTGGAAGGGGAGACTACTTCTGCCCAGAAGTCTGAAGGAGGCTTAGTAAAGTCACTGAAGGGTAGGGTACAGCCTTGTGAGGTGTCAGGGACCATGTCGTCTGAGTGGTAGTTGTCTGTTGGGAGTGGCAAAATGGGTTAGACCTTGTTAGTGGCTGCTACTCCTGTTTTTGACCCTGCGTGCATGTATGCATACAGTCAATAAATACAGCGCATGCTCCCATAATGTTTTGGTTACATCTATAGGTCATAAGCTATTTCAAATTGAGTGCACAACCAGCAATGCTGGACAGAAAGACAATTTGAGTAGAAAAAAAACTATCAAATGGCATTTTTTTCAATAATTTTAACTTAAGGTATAAAAAATCATGTGAAACAGAGCTGATTTTCACATATTATGTAGTGTTGAAAAACCGTCACAAGATGAACATCTTTACACAAACATAGAACAGAAGATCACGTCAAAGTTTGTTGTGTGTGCAAAATGATCGTATGTGGAAATACGCTTGTTGATTTCAAACAAAGAAACATGTCAGGATGAACGTTTTGCGTTTAAAAAGCTCGCAGGAAGTCAAGACCTTGCTTGCAAACAAAGAGAAACACGATATTGTGATGAACACATTGCATTTCGAATGAACATAAGAGTTAAGACCTTACCAGTGAATTTGGGCTTTGTACAAAGTTATATTGTCTGACACTCTTGTCACTCTCTACTTCGTAAATATTATTGTATTTGATAATTCTGCACAAATTGCAGGATACGTTTGCTTAACTTTTTCACATATTTTCAAACATAACCAACGGATCGTTCTTCTCCTTTGGTCCAGCTATTCTTCACAACCAAAAAAAACGAATGTACCAGCAACCAAAACTAAACAAAAAAGAGATAGCTAACGGGGGAGGGGGGGGGGGGGGGTTATCGACTATTCCTTCTTAATCTCTATTATTCTTGGAGCTGTGACAGAGAGGAAGGAGGCTGGCTGGCAGTATCATTGTCCATAATTTCTCTTTCCTTCACCTCAGCACTGTCTGTCAAGGGGAGGCGTGACTACTCTCTCTCTCTCTCACTCTCTCTATTTTTTCTATCTTATCGTCTGATGATGATATTGTGATCAAATCGGTTGCAAAGTTTATTGCTGAAGCACTGAAATTACTACAATTATAGCTAAGTTCCAATTAGTTTAACATTTGTGACTAAACTAAAGTAATATTTATAGTATGTAAACTCCAGCATTTTGTGACACACCTGAAGAAACATTTATAATTAGGCTGTAATCTCCAGCAAGACTATTTATTGAAAATTTCACATACAATTTCATTGGATGGTCTAATATAGCATTATAGAATGTTTTTTTAAAATTATTTTAGTTATTGCTTATTGGTTCCTGTTGTTCATCCTTGCTATTACTTTGTGTTCAGTTTGAAACTGAGTTCATTTCAGAGCTTAAAGTCGTATCCGTTTATAGAGAGCTCTTTTGAGTTTGTTTGTTTTTTTGTTTTCATTACGTTAAATGCATCATGTGATTTTTCTTGTATTTATTTGTATTTACAAAAGAAAGTCGTGTATAACCCCCCTTGTCAATAGGCCACATTGTGCAATGACAATAAATTGGGCAAAGCGTCAAAGCGTCTCTCTCTCTCACTCTCTCTCTCACTCTCTCTCTCTCTTTTCTCACTATCTCTCTCATTATCGCTCTCTCTCTCTCTCTCCTCTCTCTCTCTCTCTCTCTCTCTCTCTCTCTCTCTCTCTCTCTCTTGTTGGTTTATTGTTGTTTCTTTGTTTGTCAGAGGGCTGGATGCAAAAAAAACCCAACTACTGTTTATTCTATTACCCTCTTTGAATAACAGTTTTTAAAGTTTTCACTCTCTCTCTCACTCTCTGTCACACACTCTCTCTCTCACTCACTCACTCTCTCTTACTCTCTCACTATATCTCTCTCTCTCTCACTCACTCTCTCTCTCTCTCTCTCTCTCTCTCTCTCTCTCTCTCTCTCTCTCTCTCTCTCTCTCTCTTTTGGTTGTTTTTTTGTTTGTTTCTTTGTTTGCCAGAGGGCTTAATGTAAAAAATGCAACTACTGCTTATTCTATTACCCTCTTTGAATACAAGTTTTCAAAGTTTTCATTCTCTCTCTCACTCTCTCTCTCTCTCTACTCTCACTCTCTCTCACTCACTTTCTCTCTCTCTAACTCAATATCTCTCTCTCTCACTCTCTCTTACTCACTCTCTCTCTCTCACTCACTCTCTCTCTAACTCTTTTGTTGTTGTTAGTTTTTTGTTTCTTTGTTTGTCAGAGGGCTGGATGTAAAAAAACAACAACTACTGCTTATTCTATTACCCTCTTTGAATAAAAGTGTTCAAAGTTTTCATTCTCTCTCTCACTCAGTCTCTCACTCACTCTCTCACTCAGTCTCTCACTCTCACTCACACTCTCTCTCTCACTCACTTTCTCTCTCTATCTCTCTCTCTCTATCTCTCTCTCTCTTTCTCTCTCTCTCTTTCTCTCTCTCTTTTGTTGGTTTAATTTTGTTATCTTTGTTTGTCAGGGGCTGGATGTAAAAAAAAAACCAACTACTGCTTATTCTATTACCCTCTTTGAATTAGAGTTTTCAAAGTTTTCACACACTCTCTCACTCTCTCTCTCACTCTCTCTCACTCTCTCACTATCTCTCTCACTATTGCTCTCTCTCACTCTCTCTCTCACACTCTCTCACTCTCTCTCTCTCACTCTCTCACTCTCTCTCACTCACTCTCTCCCTCACTCACCATCACTCTCACTCACTCTCTCTCTCACTCTCACTCACTCTTTCTCTCTCTCACTCACTCTCTCACTCTCCCCCCCCCCCCCTCTCTCTCTCTCCCTCCCCTCCTTGATGACCCTAAAAGGGCACCTGAAGAGTCGTTCAGGGAAAAGCATTACAGCCCTCTGACACATCATGGTCATGCTGTCTAGGGAGGTGTTCTACAAGCCTCTGCCCCTGTAGTGGGTTTCCTGACCCCAGTCCCCCCTGTGTTGATGGCTCTTTGTTTTTATCTCTTTGTCACAACTACCTTTGGGGGCCTGACACGAACAGATCGTCCATATGCCGCCTCCCCTCCCCCTCCTCTAGGAATAAGTGATGTGTTTAATGACATGCTCACACTAGGTTTAATGGAAGACCCTCAGTGTGTAATTATGTGGTGTATTGTATGTTTGTCCGTCGTGTTCGACGATGACCTCCAAAACACTGGCAGAGGAGGCAGCTGCTGTTTCGGAAATTGGGCAGAAATTTGATTATAGTGGAGATGCCTTGCCCACCACAGTACATCCCCACTCTCTCGGCCAAGTGGGCATAAGGACAGTCAGCGTTGGAGATGTTCTCCAAAGGCCAACTAGCCCCCAGGGCTGCAGCACATAAGGACTGTGCAAGTCAAGCCTGCTGGTCAGAGAGTCATAGTCGATCACTAAAGACTAAGCTGTAAAGTGGAATTCCGTGAGTGGGAAAGCCACTGGTCATACAGCCTCTTACTTTGCTGTTGCTGCCCCCAGCGTCAATGGTTTAATCAAGAACTGTGATAAACCCGAGGCACTGACGGCGATGTGGTAGTGGAAACAAAGCAGCAGAACACTTATATGTTATTGTTTCTGTCCTGGATATACATAACATGGTATGTGACAATACTGTGTCACAGCCTTCTAGAAAATTACGTTGACATTTTTTCATCATTTTCAAAGGAAGTAGTAACAAATGTATCCACAAAACAGCACCTGCCTACCTCTGTGACTGTCTTCACCTGTACACCCATTCTCGTTCCCTCCGCTCTGCTGCAGATGCCTTGTGCTTAAGAATACCTAGATTCAACCAGTCCACCGTTGGCCGTTGCTCTTTCTCTGTTTCTGGTCCATCGATCTGGAATGACCTCTCTCTCTCTCTTCGCCATAAACCTACTTACAATGCTTCTAAATCCAGCCTAAAGGCACATTTACTTCAAACCTAAGATTCTCTTCTTTTGTTTCAACTCATTTCTGTCCCTGTGCGCGCGTGTGTGTTTACATTTGAATTTGTAAATATCTATTAATTATAACTGGCTGCATGTCAAAGACTAGGATGAATGGAAGCGCTTTGATTTGTTTTTGTAAGATATAGCGCTGTATAAATTCCATGTATTATTATTATTATTATTATTATTATTATTATTATTATTATTATTATTATTATTATTATTATTATTATTATAATAAAATGTGTCAATATTTCTGTCTGCCCACACGTTCGTGTCAAATTCACGTCACCTTTAAATGTAATACGTAAGTGTAAAAAAAAAGCCAATAGAATCAAAGGTATGACATTGGATAAGGTAATACATTTTGACAGCAGTGAGACTGTTGATATAGTAATAACTGTGTAGTTGTGTTGTTTTGTTTTAGTAGCTACTTGGTGTACGAACTGAAGAAGTATTACGAATTATGATCGATTTTTGTCTGACTGTCTTCTTGCTTGTTGTTTTTTCGTGATGACCTATCTGTTTGTTCTTTGTGTTCATTTCATTTTGGTTTTCTTTGTTGCATGGAGCGATATTCTGTTCATTGTCTCCCTACGTGTGAGATGAAGTGCTTGAGGAAAGCCGTCAACAAGACCAGGAGAGACAAGATAAGAAACCCGTCCTACACCATATTGAACAACAACGAACCAAGTGGTTCGGGCACCTCACACGGATGCTGCCAAACCAGCCAGCCTTGCGTGCTTACAACTTGAGGTACACTGGCACGAGGGCCAGAGGTAGACCCAGGCGACGCTGGAGTGATTCCGTGGCAGAAACACTGAAAGTCCATGGATTGTCCCTCCTCCAAGCTACCCGCCTTGCAGCAGACAGACAGTTATATCTCCCCGCGACGCCACAGAGTACAAGCGGAAGGAAAAAGTATGGTAAAGTAAGTCTCCCTATATTATCCAAACATGCAGCAACAACAACAAAATGAAACCAGCCTTTAAGGATCCTGACGTTGTATTTTAGAATCACTTTTGGAAAGCATTACTCTTGGTATTACACTGATGTTGAAGTTTAACAGCTGCCCTACTCACGGGTCAAGTAGACCTTGGTATTTTTCTAATAATTTTCAGTAACTCAGTTCTGGGCGCGGGGCCTGTCAGCAGTTAACAGATTAAAATCCCTGAAGTCGGAATGCTGCTACCTTCTTCGTGGTGGCCCCCCCAAAAAACAACAACAAAAAAAACAAAAAAAACGGTCGCATACGCAAAATTTCACCCATGATGGGAAAAAAAAGCAAATGCATTGCTTATTCAATGTACCATCTGGAAATAAAAATTTGACTTGACTCATTGGTGATACTCGGAACTCTGGCTAAGAAACCAAAAATACCCCCCACCCCCACCCCTCAAAAAAAAAAATGCTGGTTAAGGTTATACCCACTTCTCTATCAGGGTGTGTTATGTTTTGTAGCTCAGCCCAAGTCGTTCTCATAATTTTTTTAGGGATTTTTTTCCCTTCCAGCTGATTCCACTTTCAGCCGATTCCTACATGTACCTGACTTCCCAAGCAGGTCACGCCAAACCTTAGTTGTAACTCCTAAGTCCACATTGCCCTGTGGAGACAGAATGTAATCGGCTTTAAGTATCACAGCGAATATCCCGAGCAAGCACTCTTCTTTGTATAATAATTTTTGCCTGAGAACCTTAGACCATCCACGACCGTAGATCTGTTACTTTTTGTCGGAGCGATACCATCAGCAATAACTGTGGAAGCGTCTATAAAAGCAAGAAGCAAAACCCGAGTGTCCAATTTTCGAATCTACAGTCATATCCCCTTCCGAGAGTCAGGGGAAAAATATTTTTAAAAAATAGACACAGCACGTTTTCTTGGGTGAATGACAAGATCCTAAGTATGATATTCATCTCAATGTTTACAGACAAAACGTCGCGACTGCGAATGGCCGGTCTTTTAAGAGGAGGTATCAGACATGCTGAGGATGTTCGTATCTTGATATGTATCGTCATCTCCATAAAGTAGGATGGCTAAGTCTGACGCTCGAAGACAAGTCTTGGTTCAAAGCTACGCTCAAGGTACTGGGATCTTTAAGGTTAAAGAAAGAATGAAAGAAAGAAGGATAAGAAAGAAGGATAAGAAAGAGAGAAAGGGGGAAAAGAAAGAAAGAAGGATAAGAGAGAAAGAAGGAAAAGAAAGAAAGAAGGAAGGAAAAGAAAGAAAAAAGGATAAGAAAGAGAGAAAGAAGGAAAAGAATAAAAGAAAGAGAGAGAAAGAACGAATCAATGAAAGAATGAATAAATGAATGAATGAATGAATGAAAGAATGAATGAATGAATGAATGAATGAATGAATGTCAGAAAGAAAGAAAGACAGGACAAGAAAGAAAGAGAGAGAGAAAGAAAGATAGAAAGAAAGGGGGAATGAAGAGAGAGAGAGAGAGAGAGAGAGAGAGAGAGAGAGAGAGAGAGAGAGAGAGAGAGAGAGAGAGAGAGAGAGAGAGAGAGAGAGAGAGAGAGAGAGAGAAGGAAGGAAGAAAGAAAGAAAAAAGAGAGACAGAAAGAAAAAGGAGATAAGAAAACAGCATTTCATCTCGCATCCTTTCCTGCGGTCTAGAAAACATCTACAAGACACACGCGTGTTTTGAACCTCGATTCCTCAATTCATTCTGACATGAAGATCTACAATAGCAAGATGCAGACTATATATATAATATCATTCAAGTGACTGACTTACACACTCTTGCCATGCCATCAGACTTTCACACGATTTTCCTGTAGTTATTTTATACACTGCCCCTTTACTACTGTCTCACCCAATCGAGCACAGCAATAATTATGTCACATTATTGAATTTTCCCCCACTAGTACGTTCTTTCCCTCAGTACAGCCTCTCTCTCTCTCTCTCTCTTCTCTCTCTCTCTCTCTCCTCTCCTCTCCCTCCCTCCTCTCTCTCTCTCTCTCTCTCTCTCTCCTCTCTCTGTCTGTCTGTCTGCATGTCTCTGTCTGTCTGTCTGTCAATGTATTGTAGCCAAGTCCGAATGCATTATTAAACAAATATTTCAGAGTTCATAGTGCTCTCTCTCTCTCTGTCTCTCCGTCTCTCTCCTCTCTCCTCTCTCTCTCTCTCTCTCTCTCTCTCTCTCTCTCTCTCTCTCTCTCTCTCTCTCTCTCTCGTCTGTCTGTCTGTCTGTCTGTCTGTCTGTCAAATGTATTGTAGCAAAAGTCCGAAGTACATTCATTCAACAATTTCAGAGTTCATAGTGCTCTCTCTCTCTCTATCTCTCTCCTCTCTCTCTCCCTCTCACACACACACACATTCTCTTACCCTCAGAAAAAAGTAAATTGTTATCGTTCTCTCTGCCTGCATGTCAACTTTCTCTGACACTTATGCTCATCCCCCCTCCCCACACACACACACCACAACACCCCCCACCCACCCCACACACACCCCACACTACACCACCCCCACACCACACATACGCCACACCACAACCCCCCCCCCACCCCCCCCCACCCCCCCCACACACACAACACTCGCAAAAAAACCACCCCGCACACCCAAAAACTGTTCCCCAGAAAGTTTGGAAATAAAAGTAGTTCGTACATTCAGTTACCCTCCTCCTCCTCCTCCAACAATCCACCCCCCCACCCCATTGCACATCCCCCCCCCCATTCCCCCCCACCCCTGAGTCCCCCCTCTGTTCCACGTCACCAGTACTGACTAAGAGAATGAGTGCCCAGGAGCTAGGGGAGCAGTCAGTACCATTCCTCCCCACACCCTCCAAGGCTGCACACCCCTATTAAAAAATCCCTCTTTTCCTTCTGTTTTTCTGTGTGACTCTTATATTCATGTATGTGTGTATGTTTGTCCGTCGTGTCCGACGATGACCTCCAAAACAGCAGAGGAGGCAGCTGCTGTTTCGGAAATTGGGCAGAAATTTGATTATAGTGGAGATGCCTTGCCCACATACCTTATACCGCAGGTACTAAGGCATCCACAGAAATAAAAAACCTTTTTTTGTGTGTGAAAGACTAGCCTCTGGCTCAAAACTCGTATGATTTTGAACAAATTTGGTAGGTTTGAATGTTTTAAAAATTTTACAGCAAACACTGTAACAGTCCTTTGTCGTCTGCTAGCTTCCCTTACCGCAATATGTATGCGCGGAGTCAATAATAATAATAATAATAATATATGGAATTTATATAGCGCCGAATCTTGTAAAACAAACAAATCGAAGCGCTTGCACTCATATCATTTACGCGCATGCAACTTTCCTCAAATATAATAAAGAACATATTTCAAATTTATGCACGTGTATGTACACACACACACACACACACAC
>CM054156.1:55197092-55204592 GCA_028751875.1 Rapana venosa
GACAGAGGCAGACATAATCAAACAGAGACAGACAGAGACATAGAGACCAAAAAGAAAGTCTAAAGTAGAGGAACAAAGCAGAGACAGAGACTTAGACACAGGCAGAGACAGCGATATAGGCCAACACCACTAACTAACCCAACATGCAAATGACTGGTACTGGCTGTGAGCATTGATGTCTCCTTGACCAAATAGTTCTTCAGCCACAGAGAGAGACAGAGACAGAGATAGACAGGGAGACAGAGAAAATAACAGACGAAAGGCACACAGACAGAGACACAGACAGACAAAGAGACAGACAGACTGACATAGAAATAGAGAGACAGAGAAAAACAGAGAGACTAAGAGACAGAGTGAAAGAGACAGAGAGACAAATACAGACAGACAGGCAAAAGACAGACAGAAAGACAGACAAAATACAGAGACAGACAGACAGACAGACAGAGAGACAAACAGACAGGCAGAAGGACAACAAAGTCTATAGTAGTGGACAGAAGCAGAGACAGAGACTTAGGCACACACAGACAACAGCAATACAAACCAACACCACTAATCCACCGTGCAAATGTTTTGTACTGGCTTTCTGTATTGATCTCTCTCTTTCAGAGAGAGAGAGAGAGAGAGAGAGAGAGAGAGAGGAGAGAAGAGAGAGAGAGAGAGAGAGAGAGAAGAGATTGACAGACAGACAGACAGACAGAGGACACAGACACAGACAGACACAGAATAAGAGAGACAGAGAGAGGGGAGATACAAAGATAGACACAAAGAAACAGGAGAGAGAGAGAGAGAGAGAGAGAGAGAGAGAGAGAGAGAGAGAGAGAGAGAGACAGACAGACAGACAGACAGAGACAGACAGACAGACAGACAGGGACAGAGCCAGAGAGAGAGGAGATACAAAGATAAACACAAAAAACAAGGAGAGAGAGAGAGAGAGAGAGAGAGAGAGAGAGAGAGAGAGAGAGAGAGAGAGAGAGAGAGACAGACAGAGAGAGAGAGAGACAGACAGACAGACAGACAGGCAGACACAGACACAGACAGAGATACAAGGGCAGAGTCAGAGAGACAGAGAGAGGGGACATACAAAGATAAACGCAAAAAAACCCAAGGAGAGAGACAGACAGACAGACAGACAGAGACAGACAGACAGACAGACAGGGACAGAGTCAGACAGAGAGAAGGGAGATAGAAAGATAAACACAAAAAAACAAAG
Organism: Rapana venosa; assembly: GCA_028751875.1. Lineage (NCBI taxonomy): Eukaryota > Metazoa > Mollusca > Gastropoda > Neogastropoda > Muricidae > Rapana > Rapana venosa. The sequence continues at coordinate 55,198,303 of CM054156.1, forward strand.
GAGAGAGAGAGAGAGAGAGATAGAGAGAGAGAGATAGAGAGAGAGACAGACAGACACATACACAGACACAGACACAGAGATCCAAGGACAGGGTCAGAGAGACAGAGAGATGGGAGATACAAAGATAAACGCAAAAAAATCCCAAGGAGACAGACAGACAGACAGACACAGACAGGCAGACAGAGACAGACAGACAGACAGTCAGACAGGCAGAAGGACAAAAAAAAGCCTAAAGTAGTGGACAGAGGCAGAGACAGCGATATTGGCCAACACCACTAATCCAACATGCAAATGACTGGGACTGGCTCTGAGCATTGATCTCTCCTTGAGTGAGAGAGAGAGAGAGAGAGAGAGAGAGAGAGAGAGAGAGAGAGAGAGAGAGAGAGAGAAGAAGACAGACAGACAGACAGACAGACAGACAGACAATTACAGAGAGAGAGGAACAGAGAGAGAGAGAAAGAGGGAAGGAGAGAGAGAGAGAGAGAGAGAGAGAGAGAGAGAGAGAGAGAGAGAGAGAGAGAGAGAGACAGACAGACAGACAGACAGACAGACAGACAGACAGACAGACAGACAGACAATTACAGAGAGAGAGGAACAGAGAGAGAGAGAAAGAGGGAGGGAGAGAGCGACAGAGAGACAGACAGACAGATACAGAGAGAGAAAGATGGAGAGAGAGAGAGAGGGAGAGAGACAGACAGACAGATAGACAGACAGAGAAAATAACAGACAGACAGGCACACAGACAGACAGGCACACACACAGACAGACAAAGAGACACACAGACAGAGAGAAAGAGAGACAGACAGATAGGACATCGAAGCACACACACACACACACACACACACACTCACACACATACACAGGTCAGCTAATCAACTCAATACACTTACTTCAAACAGCAAGACTTATCCTTAGTTAATGCCAATAACTCTCCACAAATGTATGGACATTTTGAGAAGAAGGAGGAGGAGGAGAAGAAGAAAATGGAGAAGGAGGAGAAGAAGAAGGAGGAGGAGGGGAGGAGGAGGAGAAGAAGGAGGAGGAGAAGGAGGAGGAGGAGAAGGAGGAGGAGGAAGAGAAGGAGGAGGAGAAGGAGGAGGAGAAGAAGGAGGAGGAGAAGAAGTAGGAGGAGGAGGAGAAGTAGGAAGAGGAGGAGGAGAAGAAGGAGGAGGAGCAGAAGAAGGAGGAGATTAAGGAGGGGAAGGAGGAGAATGAGGAGAAGAAGAAGATAAATGAGGAGGAGAAAAAGAAGAAGGAGGATGAGAAGTAGGAGAAGGAAGAGGGACGATAGGAAGAAGAAGAATAAGAAGCACACAAACAAGAACACGAATAACAAAATACAAGAAGAAGAATAACACGAAAGAAGAAGAAGAAGAAGAAGAAGAAGAAGAAGAAGAAGAAGAAGAAGAGAAGAAGAAGAAGAAGAACAAGAACAAGAACAAGAAACAAGAACAAGAATTGCGAAGAATTGCGAAGAATTGCGAATAATTGCGAAGAAGAAGAAGAAGAAATAAGAACCCTCAACCCACCTCTCTCCCTATGTCACTATCAGCACTCCATGCCTATCTAGACTGGCTCATCAGCAAAATTAGGGATTGAGGGACGGAAGGAGGGGGGAGGGATAGAGAAAGGGTGGAGAATGGGGGAAAAGAAAACCAGACTAGCAGCAGACGACTCATTAAAGGGGAAGAACAAGAAGACTCTGGAATTAGGGAGTAATGACTTTGTCTGACCGGGCTGAGCAAGTCAAAAGGATTTAAGCGATGGGTTTAAATTAAGGGTAAAGGAGGGGATAGCTCAGTGGTCGGAGCACTTGCTTTCCCCCAGCCAAGTTAAGCAGCGTCGAGCGTGGTTACCAGTTGGATGGGTGACCGTTTGCGCGCCTTGGCTTCAGTACAGTTCCCCCAGTTCACCCAGCTGTAAATGGGTACCTGCCCTCTTTAGGGTCAGGGAAGGTAAAGCAGCGAGGGAGAGGAGATGGGCGCCGCCCTCAATATGCTGGCCCTAGAGAAATGAAGTCTCTGACGCCTCGCTCCCCTACGACCTTATAGGTTATGGGACTCCTTTACCTTTTTAAAGGAGTTGTGCTTGGTTGTCATGATGGTCAGTGGCAGGTGCGTTGTTGTGAAATACATCTTTGTTGTTGTTGTTGTTAATTCTTCGTATGTTGTATGACGTCCGTACCGTTTCTTAGGATGGTATAAAAAAAGAAGAGAAAAAAGTCATCTGAGCGCTTTGATTTGTTGCTTTACAAGATTCAGCGCTATATAAATTCCATACATTCTTCTTGTTCTTCTTCTTGTTCTTCTTGTTCTTCTTCTTCTTCTTCTTCTTCTTCTTCTTCTTCTTCTTCTTCTTATTGCGTGTTCCAAGGTTTACGACACAGTGTTGGTGTTCATCTACTAATCGTTACATATAATTATGAGAAAATGGAAGTGTACGACCACCCGAGTGATATTCATTTTTCATTTTCCAAACTGGATTATTTTTGCCCCCCCCCCCCCCCCCCCGGTGGGGATGTTGGGAGAAAGGGGGGTGGGGTGGGGTGGGGTGGGGGGGAGCATTCGCGTTCTGGATATATTGTGCTAAGATCTCTCTCTCTCTCTCTCTCTCTCTCTCTCTCTCTCTCTCGATCTCACTCTTTCTCTCTCTCTCTCTCTCTCTCTCTCTCTCTCTCTCTCTCTCTCTCTCTCTCTCTCTTCTCTCTCTCTCTCTCTGTTTCTCTCTCTCTCTCTCTCTCTCTCTCTCTCTCTCTCTCTCTCTCTCTGTTTCTCTCTCTCTCTACACTCTCGTTTCTCTTTTTTCCCCCTGTCATCTCCTTCTTGTCTTTTTTTGTGCTATTTGTGTCCATTCTCCTGCCTTATTCCCCACCCTCCACCCCCATCCCAGAAAGACTTAAAAGATAACAATTCTCTCATACCTCCAAGTCGGATTCGCTGGGCCTGACTTGTCAGGCGCTTAACGACAGCGCACAACACACTTTCACTCATAATTATAACAATCAACAATAGTTGCTGTGTAAGCGTTCAACGACGACGACGACCAAAAAAAAAAAAGTCCGAGTAATACTACTAACTACTACTACTACTACTACTACTACTACTACTACTACTACTACTACTACTACTACTACTACTACTACTACTACTACTACTAATATACTACTACTACTACTACTACTACTACTAATAATAAAGGGAACTTATATAGCGCAATATCTTGCAAAGACAAATCAAAGCGCATTAAGAGATTTTTGTTTTGTTTTGCGAACCATGTCACTGGTACAGCCTTCTACAGCTTGTCACAAACTACCATTTATAACTGCGCCAAAGTTGTAAAGACCGTTGGGTATTGTAATAATTATTGTCTGGAACATGTCCAAGTTGTACGTACTGTTGTTGTACTATTATAATTCTTTCACAGTCCGGGTTGGGGGGGGGGGGGGAGGGACAACGTTTCTGAAGACTGTCGCGGATTATAATAATAATAATTAAAAAATTAATAATAATAATAATAATAGTAATAACAATAATAGTAATAATAATAATGTATGGAATTTATATAGCGCTGAATCTTGTAGAGCAACAAGACAAAGCGCTCAGATGACTTTTTTTTGCGTGTGTATGCGGTTTTTTAAATTTTGTCATCTGTTCCCACCGGCACACAATGGCCTACTCTTTCGAACAGCGGAACAGGATTTAACATGTGCGCAAGATGTTCTGGATGCGTTCGCACACGGGGCCTAGGTTTATAGTCTCATCCGAAGGACTATTATGATAATTATGTCTAAGGAGGAAAAAAAAATATGTCCTAGACATTTTCGTGGAGAATAACCAAAAATGTCGGTAGGAAAAGTTTGGGAGACACTTGTGAATTATGATCACACTTGGTGGGGGGAGGGGAGGGGTATAAAGTTGTCGGCGCTTGTTGTGAATTATTGTAGTTATGACTTCGCAACCGTTGTAGAGACTCGTGAATTACGACCATATCGGTCGCAAAAAGTTCATCGATACCGTTGTAGTTTGTTCTTCACGACTGGGATACAGTTCTTGAGGTTGTTGCAAGTTACGATCATGGCTGTCTCGAGGCAAAATTCTACAGACGTTCGTGAATTATGTCGCTTCTTTTTTTTTTGGTTCCTTGTATTGCAGGTTATTATTCATTCTCTCATAAAGCATGTACATCCCCGTCAGTACAAAATGTTCAAATTCCTATGTAGCATGTACCATGCTGACATAAAAGATTTTTTTGAACACATATCAAGGTTTACATTATGTTGCAGGGATTTCTCAAGAGCAAAAAAAGTGAATTATACCTAAAGCAAAATCATTTTATACTTTATGTCTGAAGCAAAACTGTAGGTGGATTTGTCGTGATTTACAGTTTTGTCCTGGGGAAAAAGTTCCAGGTATTGTTGTTGTGATTTATAATTATGTCTTGGGCAAAGTTCGAAATATCGCCAGGATTGAAGAATTATGTCCATGGCAAAGTTCTAGACACTGTTGTGAATGTCAATCATTGTGTCTTGTTCAAAAGATTGCCAGGAATGATAATTATGTCTGTAGCAGAGTTCTACATATTTGTTGTGAATGACAATCATTACATCTTGGGCAAAAGTTCAAAAGATTGCCAGGTTTTTACAATCATTATGTCTGTGGCAAAGCTCCCTGGGACTGTCTTGAATTATATAATCACGTCTTTTTGGAAAATGTTCCGGTGACCGTTGTGTCAGACTTTTAAAGACTGTTGTGAATCATAAATTATGATTATGTCCGAGGCAAAGATGTGAGGTATAACTATGTCTGAGGCAAAGTTGTGAATTATAATTATGTCTGCGGGGCAAAGTTCTAGGGACTGTTGTGACTTACAAGTAACTCAGAAGCCTCCCCCCCATATTGTCATGACTATAACTTTGTCTGTATGCGGCTAAGGTCTACTAGACACTGCGTGATAAATCATGAATATGTTTCAGGCACAGTCCCAGAGAACAGTTTACATCATAATCTAGAGACATTCCTGAACTGTGATCCTATCATGGCAGCAGTTTACAGATCGTCGTTGAGTTTGTGTTTTGTTTTGTTTCTCTTTTTACTCCTATGTCTTCACACGTGGGGATGCCTGGGAGGCATGGCAGTATAAATAGCATCCCCATATTCTGGAAGTTCTGCGCGAAAAATTTCCTCTTTTCTTTCACTCTCTTTGCTTCTGCCTTGGTCCTTTTCATCATGTCACCTCCTTGTCTATGTTCTGCCTTCTTGGTCCATTCTTCTGCCTTTATTCAAAAAAATTTTAAAAACTGTGCTTAAAAGATAACAATTCTCTTTTACGCCGAAGTCGGATGCGCTGGGTCTGATTTGTCAGGTGCTTAATGGCAGCGTTATGCACTTTCGCTCATGTAACAACAATAGTTGCTGTCTGAGCGTTGACAAAGAAGAAGTATTCTTTTGTCTGAAGCAACGTGTTGGTGGTGATGGTCGTGTTTATGTCATGATCTATTATTATGCCCCGGGCAAGGGGTCAAAGCTATTGTGAATTATAATTATGTCTAGGGCAGAGTTTAAAAGATTGGCGATAATGATATAATTATCCCGAGGAGTGGGGAGTGGGGAGGAAGGGTGGGAGATGTTTTGTGAATTTTGATTGTGTGTCCAGCAAAGTTTGAAAGTATGTTATGAGCTGTATGTCTAGATCAAAACACGTGAGGGTGCAGTAGGTAATAAATTGGTGTACATCTTTAACTTTACAAAAGGAGAGAAAGAGAGAGAGGAACACACACACACAAACACACACACACACACACACACACACACACACACACACACACACACACACACACACACACATACCCATAAACACATAGGCAGCCATTCAGCCAGCCAGAGAGCCAGACAGATAGACAAACAGAGACAACGAGACAGACAAACACACAGACAGACAGACACACTATAGACCAAGATAGATAGCAAGAAGAATATAAGCCAGGAAGCAGGCTGAAGTATCCAACACTCCACCCCCTACCCCACACTCACCCACCCACCCTCCTCCCATCTTAACTTCTCTTGATTTCCTTCCCTCCACTTCAAGAAACTGCCCCTGAAATGGAGAGAAGAGGGTTGAGAATAAGGGGGGGGGGGGGGGTGGGGGGCGGGGGGTGAGTGGGGCATGTAGAAAAAAAGTACCACCCTTACCCATCCTTCCTTGCCTTGCCTAATTTTCCTGTCAGCCCTCTGCCTAGTCAACAGAAGAAATCTCCACTACTAGGCTAGCTTAGGCCTATGCCATCACTAAGT
>CM054156.1:55217092-55219592 GCA_028751875.1 Rapana venosa
CTCTGTGCTGGCTCTGTTCAGGCTGAAGGCCTAACGTTAGAACGTGACAGAGGAAAGGCGTGGTGAGTGACTAGTACTGCTTAAGACCAGACCGTCTGTATTGGTTTGAAGAGTCTGGAGGGAGACGGACAGATAGACACAGAGAGAGAGATACAGACATACACAAAGACAGACAAAAAGACACACAGAGAAACACACAGACAGGCAGACAAACATGCAGACAGAGAAAGAGATAAAGAGAGCAAGATACAGAAACAGACAGAGAGAAGCACACACATACACAGAGGATAGAGACCTGAGGATGTTCTCTTTTTCTTCATCCCACTCACACATATACAACTTTGCTTTTTCCACGGACACTATAGTATTACACAGGTCCAACCCAGTCAGCAGGGAGGATGCCTAGCTTGCGGGGAGGGGACCACTGACAAATGACCACTGTGGTCACTGAGGAAGGAAGGAGAAGGAGGATGAAGCCCTAAGGATGCCAGGGGACAGTCAGACTGTCTTGGGGCAGGCAGTATGGAAACTGGGGAAGACCGTTGTTGATATCTTTACCGGCTGAGTGTAGTCTTGAAGGAAATGGGTCTGTGACAGGCTACAGGGACAGGCACATTGAGACAGGCTAAAGGCACATTGAGACATGCTAAAGGCACATTGAGACATGATACATGGACAGGCACATTGAGACATGATATATGGAAAAGGCACATTGAGACATGATACATGGACAGGCACATTGAGACATGATACATGGACAGGCACATTGAGACATGATATATGGAAAAGGCACATTGAGACATGATATATGGAAAAGGCACACTGAGACATGATACATGGAAAAGGCACATAGAGACACGATATATGGACAGGCACATTGAGACGTGATATATGGACAGGCACATTGAGACATGATATATGGAAAAAGCACATTGAGACATGATATATGTACAAGCACATTGATATATGATATATGTACAGGAACATTGAGTCATGCTACAGGGACAGGTACATCGAGATATATGTACAGGCACACTGAGACGCGATATATGGACAGGCACACTGAGACGTGATATATGGACAGGCACACTGATACGTGATATATGGACAGGCACACTGAGACATGCTATATGGGCAGGCACATTAAGACGTGATATATGAACAGGCACATTGAGACGTGATATATGGACAGGCACACTGAGACGTGATATATGAACAGGCACATTGAGACGTGATATATGAACAGGCACATTGAGACGTGATATATGAACAGGCACATTGAGACGTGATATATGAACAGGCACATTGAGACATGCAACAAAGACAGACACATTGAGACATGCTATAAAGACAGGCACATTGAGACATGATATATGGACAGGCACACTGAGACAGGCTTTAAGCACAGGGACATTTCTGTTGTGGGAATCTTAGGAAATGAACACACCTGTAGCTTGATGCCTTTCTCCTGCTGTGCTATTGTTGCTTAATGATATGCTGTATTGAATCGTACTGTATTGAACTGTATTGAATAAATCATGATAAAATCAAATGACAACCTCCAAATTTTTCTTCTGTATGAACAGCGGTCATTAATCAGGTCAGATCATTTACTTTCTCCCCCCCCCCCCCCCAGTTACTTCATTCTCACACCGTTCTTTCAGAAGCCAAGGTCAAAGCAATACCAATCATTTTCAAAAACCAATTCTCTTTTCACCACTGCATGACCTTTTCTTCCCGCAGGATGTTACTAAACTTCATTTTGTTGTTACTTTCTTCTTCTTTGTCACTGAACGCTCTGACAGCAACTAATGCTGTCTGTCACAGAAGGAAAAATGCGTAGCTCTGCCATTAAGAGCCTAACGAATAATAATAATAATAATATATGGAATTTATATAGCGCTGAATCTTGTAGAAAACAAACAAATCGAAGCGCTTGCACTCAATCATTTACAGGCATGCAACTCTCCTTAAACATAATGAGCAACAGATTTCAAATCCATGTGCGCGCACTACGCACGCACACGCACGCACACACACACACACACACACACAACACACACACACACACACACACACACACACACACACACACACACACACACACACACACACACACACACACACACACAGAACAACACTTAGAAGGTGAAAGATGTTGAAAATTAGGGACAGATATGTGGGGGGAAAGTCTCAGGTAGGAAATAAGTGTGTTTTGAGGCTGGATTTGAAGGAATCAAGTGAAGACTTTTGACGAAGTGAAAGAGGGAGGTCATTCCAGGTGGATGGACCAGAAACAGAGAAGGAGCGACGGCCAACAGTGGTTTGTTTGAATCTGGGTGTTCGAAAGCACAAAGTATCTGCGGCTGAACGAAGGGAACGGGATGGAGTGTACAGGTGAAGACAGTTACAGAGATAAGAGGGTGCATATTTGTGGAGACATTTGAAACAGAGGGTATTGATTTTATACTCCAGTCTTTGTGAGACAGGCAACCAGTGA
>CM054156.1:55224592-55239592 GCA_028751875.1 Rapana venosa
AGAGAGAGAGAAGAGAGAGAGGGGAGAGTAGAGAGAGAGTGAGAGAGAGAGAGAGAGGAGAGAGACGAGAGAGAGAGAGAAGAGAGAGAGAGAGAGAGAGAGAGAGAGAGAACGATAACCATAACGATAACGATAACAAAATGTTATTGCCGTTTTTTTATTTTTTTTTTATTCATTCTTTTATATCGAGGATAATGGAATAAGCCCTCATGTGCTTTTTCACATCCAATCCCCGTGTGTACCGGCACTCAATGGCCTACACTTTCGAAAAGCGGAACAGGATTTAACGTGTGCGCAAGATGTTCTGCATGCGTTCGCACACGGGGCCTCGGTTTATAGTCTCATCCCTTAAGCTAATAAGCTCATACAGCAGCAAAGCGTTGCAGCACAACGCAATTACATGACATGGAAACCACGGCATTGATTTTCATAAGAAAGAAAGACAGACAGACAGACAGACAGACAGAAACAAAGAGAGAATAGGTAAGGCGTGATGGGGTACTAGTACCGCTGAAGACCAGACCGTCTGTATTGGTTTGAAGAGTCTGGGGGTTGTGGGCTAGTGAGCTTAGTCAATAGCAGGGCCTGAGGTGTTTGATTATTTTTTGTGTGGGTCTAAGAGATGGTGATAGATATAGAGAGGTAGAAGGAGGATGAGTGTGTTGGGTGTTTGTGTGTGTGTGTGTGTGTGTGTGTGTGTGGTGTGTGTGTGTGTGTGTGTGTGTGTGTGTGTTGTGTGTGTGTGTGTGTGGGTGGGTGTATGTGGTGTGCGTGTAAGCCTGTGTGTGTGTGTGAGATGGAACTTAGTCAATGGCCTGGCCTGAGGTGTTTGATTAGTTTGTGTGTGGGTTTAAGAGGTGGAGATAGATAGAGAGGTAGAGGGAGGGGTGTGAGTTTGTGTGTGTGCGTGTGTGCGTGTGTGTGTGTGAGTGTGTGCGTGTGGGTATGTGTGTGAGCGTGTTGTGTGTGTGCGCGCGCGCGCGCGCGTGTGTGTGTGTGATGAGAGTGTGTGCGTGTGTGCATGGTGTGGTGTGTGGGGGGGGGGGGGGGTGTCTGTGTGGGTGTGTGTCTGTGTGTAAGCGTGTGTGTGTGTGTGTGATGAAACTTAGTCAATAGCAGGGACTGAGCTGTTTGATTAGATTCTGTGTGGGTTTAAGAGATGGACATAGATATAGACAGGTAGAGGGGTGTGTGTGCGTGTGTGTGTGTGTGTGTGCGTGTGTGTGTGTGCGTGTGTGTGTGCGTGTGTGTGTGAGTGTATGTGTGCGTGCGTGTATTTGTGAGTGTGTGTGTGTGTGTGTGTTGTGTGCGTCCATTTGTGAGTGTGTGTGTATGTGTGTGAGAGTGAGTGTTACCCACAATAAAGTGTCTGGAAATTTCTGTCTTGCATTCTAAAGACTTTTCGAGGTGTTTAGTCAGATGTCACGTCAGACTGTCACGATATTGTTACACGCCTTCTCTCAAGCACAAGATCCGAATCTTGCACTATAATGCCAATATAAACATCAATTCTTGAAAAAACCACACCAACCACCCAATCTTCTTGAAGTTGTACAACAACAGGGAGATGTTTCGATAGATACAATGATATGATATTGTGTTTGATTTGTAAGAGTTGTTTTAATTTATGGCCTTTAAAATAAACAAAAGAGCTGCACACAATGAGGAGTCTTTTATTAAATGGAAAGGATTAATCCCCCCCCCCCCTTAAAAAAATGCGAAGGTAAACCCAAAGGTACTATTTAGGCATCAGTTGGTTTTTTTGGTTTAAAAAAAAATTCTTCTTTTATATCGAGGGCAACGGAATAAGCACTTATGTACTTTTTTACAACCAGTCTCCGTGTGCATGCGGTTTTGTGAAATCTGTCATCTGTTCCCACCGGCACACAATGACCTACTCTTACGAAAAGCGGAACAGGATTTAACGTGTACGCAAGATTTTCTGCGTGCGTTCGCACGCGGGGACCTCGGTTTATAGTCTCATCTGAAGGACTTTTGGGGAGAGTGGAGCCTGCACTGATGTTAATTCTTGGAGAAAAATATCCCCTTGAACGGGAATCGAACCCGCGTCATCAGATTGCGAGCGCAATGTTCTAACCGCTGGGCTATCCCGTCCCCCAGTTGAAGAACTGTACTGTATTGAAGCGTTGAGGGCTGTAAGGAGCACACAGCCACTTGCAGGAGGCCAGTTGACGAATAACATAATGAATTATGCCAGTGAAAAGAGATGGAAGAGAGAGAGAGAGAGGGAGAGAGAGAGAGAGAGAGAGAGAGAGAGAGAGAGAGAGAGAGAGAGGGAAAGAGAGGGGGAGGGAGGAGAGAGTGAGAGGGAAAGAGAGAAGGAGAGGGTAGGAGAGAGGTTTTTTTTATATTTTTAAAATTTATTTTATTCTTTTATATCGAGGATAAATGAATAACATACACGCACGCACGAACGCACACACATACACATTATGTGCCGGTGGGAACAGATGACAGAATTTACAAAACCACATACACACGGGTACTGGATGTAAAAAAGCACATAAGTGCTTATTCCATTATCCTTGATATAAAAGAATAAAATAAAACACACACACACACACACGCGCGCGCGCGCGCGCGACACCTTCCGCTTTTTTGCATAGTGTTCAATTCTTCTGTGTTTTTGTTCTATTTTTACGTTTCTTTGCTAAGTTTTTTGCAACATACTGTTTGCATTGTTTGGAATCAGAATTTAGACATGCACAAACTCTTTGAATACCAAACACTTATCTCTTTGCTCTAAAAGCCACCACTTCATCATCATTCCCCCTACCCCCCGCCTCTCTCCTTTTATAATTATCACTTAAAGTGAACAGACAGTAAAATCGAAGACATATACGACACCTTGCCTGATTACTGTAAAAAGGGAATATGCACACTGCCTGCCCTGCCTTGCCCTGCCCTGCCCTGCTCTGCCCTGCCCTACTCTGCCCTGCCCTGCCCTGCCCTGCCCTGCCCTGCGCCCTCCCCTGTCCTGTGCCCTGCACTGCCCTGCCCTTCCCTGCCCTGCCCTGTGCCCTGCTCTGCCCTGTGCCCTGCCCTGCCCTGTGCCCTGCCCTTCACTGCCCTGCCCTGTTCCCTGCCCTGCCCTGCTCTGCCCTGCCCTGCCCTGCCCTACTCTGCCCTGCCTTACTGTGCCCTGCCCTTCCATGCCCTGTGCCCTGCCCTACCCTGTGCCCTGCCCTGTGCCCTGCCCTGTGCCCTGCCCTGCCCTGCCCTTCCCTGCTCTGTCCTGCCCTGTGCCCTGCCCTGCCCTTCCCTGCCCTTCCCTGTGCTCTGCCCTGCCCTGCCCTACTCTGCCCTACTCTGCCCTGTCCTGCCCGTCTGCCACCCTGTGCCCTGCCCTGTGCCCTGCCCTGCTTTTGCCTGCCCTGTGCCCTGCCTTTTCCCTGCCCTGCCCTGCCCTGTGCCCTGCCCTGTTCCCTGCCTGCCCTGTGCCCTGCCTGCCCTACCATGCCCTGTGCCCTGCCCTGCCCTGCCTGCTCTGCCCTGCCCTGTGCCCTGCTCTGCCCTGCCCTGTGCCCTGCCCTGCCCTGTGCCCTACCCTGCTCTGCTCTGCCCTGCCCTACTCTGCCCTGCCCTGCCCTACTCTGCCCTGCCCTGCCCTGTTCCTGTTCCCTGCCCTGTGCCCTCCCCTGTCCTGCCCTGCCCTGCCCTGTGCCCTGCCCGTGGCGTTACAGTGTTGACACAGCTGGCGTGGAAGAAAATGACCTGAATTCATCTGCATGGCAAAACTGGCAGCAGAGAAAAAATGCAGGGGGGTCACGGAATTTAGATATTGGCAAAACGACAAGCAGGCAGGCATGCAGGCAGGCATGCAGGCAGGCAGGCAGGCAAGCAGGCAGGCAAGCAGGCAGGCAGGCAGGCAGGCAGGCAGGCAGGCAGGCAGAGAGGAAGGATGACCAAGCGGGTAGAACATTGCACCGTACTTTGTCATCATTACAATATCGACCCTGAAAGCTTGGGTTCGAGCCTCTATTGAGTCTTCCTCTTCGTCGTTGAACGCTCAGGCTGCACCTATCTATCTACAGCATCTTCCTATATATTTTATGAGCGAAAACGAGCCACGCTGCCGTTAAGCGCCTGACAAGTCAGGCCCAGCGCATCCGACTTCCGGCTATAAGAGAGAACTGTTTTGTTTTAAGTCTTTCTGGGAAATAAAAGGGGGTGGGGGGAGGGGGGGTGTTGGCAGGAGAATGGACCGAGAAGGCAGAAAATAGACAAGAAGGATGTGACAAAAGAGAAAAGAAACAAGGCATGAAAAAACAAAGAGAGGGATAGAAAAGAGGAAATTTCGAGTACAGAATTTCCAGAAGGTAGGGGGATGCTATTTATACTGACAGCGCTCCCCACGGACATTCCCACGGGAGAAAATTTCAGTTTATGAAGAGAACAAACCACCAATTTGCTTTTAAAAAAAAAAAGAAAAAAGGGCATAACAGATTTTTTGTGTGAGTGTTCCTCAGCTACAATACTGAGGTTCCATCATCGGTGAAATTTTGCGTACGCGACCGTTTTTTACTCACCATTAAGGTAGCCACATTCCGACTTCAGGGAGGGGCCAACAACAAAAAAAAACCGAGAAAATTTAATAGATGACAGCCGCGCAAATCCAACAACATCATGAAGTTTAGTGAAGAGTGCTACATTGTAGTGCGCCCTTTCCTTTTTCCGAAGCCCAAGTGTGGTCAGTTCCTGCTATTAACAGCACACTCACTACCTGGCCACCCATCTGGGCTGGTATGGAATGGATAGGATAGGATAGGCAGCTTCTTCTTCTTCTTCTTCGTCGAACGCTCAGACAGCAACTAGTGTTGTCTGTTATAATATGAGCTAAAATGCGCCACGCTGCCGTTAAGCGCCTGACAAGTCAGGCCCAGCGCATCCGACTTCAGGCACAAAGAGAGAACAGTTACCTTTTAAGTTCTTTCTGGGAAAAAAAAAAAGGCAGGAGAATGGACCAAGAAGGCAGAAAATAGACAAGGAGAAGGAGGAGGTGAGACAGGAAGAAAAGGAACAAGGCAGAAACAAAGAGAGGGATAGAAAGAGGAAATTTCTAGCACAGAATTTCCAGAATGTGGGGATGCTGTTTATACTGATAGGTTCCCGGCATCCCCAACGGGGAGGAAAGGTAGCTGAGAGCAGTTGAAAGTGTAGTTGGGGAGGGGGGGGGGGGGGTGAGAATGACACCTGTGAGACATACTTATAAGATTGAAGATTCAAGATGTATTTCAAGAAAACCCCCAAAAGGGGCACATGAAATCCAACAAAAATCCAACAAAAAGAACATTGCGCTCGCAATCTGACGACCCGGGTTCGATTCCCGTTCAAGGGGGATACTTTCACCTGGAGTTAACATCAGTGCAGCAGACTCCACTCTCCCCCTAAAGTCCTTCGGATGAGACTATAAACAGAGGCCCCGCGTGTGCAGAACGTGTGCAGAACATCTTGCGCACACGTTAAATCCTGTTCCGCTTTTCGAAAGAGTAGGTTATTGTGTGCCGGTGGGAAACAGATGACAGAATTTACAAAACCTCATTCACACGGGGACTAGGTGTAAAAAAAAAGCCCATGAGTGCTCATTCCATTATCCGCGATATAAAAGAATGAATAAAATAAATAAATCAATAAATAAATAAACAAAGCCATAACTTGCGGACATGGGCGTGCGAAAGAAACAACTCACAACACAAACTCACCCCAAAATGGAAAGCAGAAAGGAAAGCACAAACTATGGACATGAAAAGCAAAAGACCATTCAGAAAAATAGGGCAGGCGAATGAACCGGGAAGGCAACAAGATTTTAAAACAAACAAACAAGAGAGATGATAGAAAGGTCAATAAAAAAAAACAGAAACAAAGAGAGTGATAGAAAAGAGGAAAGTTCCGGCGCAGAATTTCTAGAAGATGGAGGATGCTGTCTATATATATTGAAAGAGCCCCTAAGCATCTCTATTGGGGGGGGGTTGAGGTGAGTTGGGGGTGGTTGGGTGTGGGGTTGGGGGGGGGGGGGGGAAGAAAGGTAATGATAAGAGGAAGAGAGAGAGAGAAAATAAAACTGCAGTGATGATTGTGTGTATACACTGATTTTGTGTGTTTATTTTTTAAATCAATTTTTTTTTTAATTTCTTATATCGAGGATTATGGAATAAGCAGTTGTGTGCTTTTTTTACATCCAGTCCCCGTGTGTATGCAGGTTTTGTAAATTCTGCCATCTGTTCCCACCGGCACACAATGGCCTATCGTGTGTTGTGTTTGTGGTGTGGTGTGTGTGTGTGTGTAGTGTTTGGTGCGTTGTTGTGTGGGTGTTTTGTGTTGTTTGTGTCTGGTCTGTGTCTGTGTGTCTGTGTGTGGTGTGTGTGTGTGTTGTGTGTGTGTGTTGGGGGGTTTCTTTTGTTTGCTGAGATTCAAACTAGATTCCACAGGGGAAAAAACCAGCGCAAACAAGCACGAAATGGGTCTGGATATTGGAGGGAAAAGGGAATTGGCTTGTCATTATTTACGAATGAGTTTCTTTGTTTTCTCTATACTAAAAAAAATATAGAGGCAGGACTAAAAGACTACACAACACACCACAACACACACCACACACACACTACACAACACTCACACACACAACACACTACACAACACACACACACCAAACAAATAAAACCAAACCATACGACTAACTAGCCAAATAAGACAACACAAATGGCAAGGACGAACAAGAAAAATAAAAAAAATACACAGAATAACTTGAATAAATCTAGATTGGTATTAATCGAAACTGGTTTCTTAATTATCATTTGTTATATTATCTCATTTGTTACCATACTAATGAGCCTGGAGCAACTTTTGTTGGATGTTTTTTTTTTTTATATTCAATCACAAAAAAAAATACTAGTGAAATAACCCGAAACTTCCAATGTATTTTGTTTTGTTTGATTTTTTTTTTGAATCGTTTTCGCGTAGACTTAACTTTCTGACATTTGGTTTTTTACAAAAACTCAAAGTAATTATCCCCGACTCATGCACAATTTTTTATTCGGTTTTCTTTTTCTTAATTCTTCTTCTACTCTTTTACATATCCCCTTTAATCTTCTATCTTTTTCGTTGTCTGGTTACCCTCCCCCCAACAACAACCAATCCAACAAACAAAACAATATCATCCTACCTCACCTTTTTCCTTTACAACACGACATGCCGTTCAATTCTACTTTTTATAATCATATTTTAAAATTTTATACTAGACTTAGACATCCCCCCCCCCCCCCCCCCACATATAAAGCAATTTCGCAAATTGTATTCATAAATGGACACAAGCAATTCCCCCCCCCCTTTCCATCCTCTCCCCCTCCCCCCCCCCCCCCCCCCCCCTCTTTCTCACACCACGCACACACTTCCTCTGCTCCGTCTCATTTCCTTTTCCTTTTCTCCTCTGATCCTTCTTTAATACGTTTCTCTCTCACTACTTAAACAAGCATTATTTTTAATATCCTACTAGCGTACAACCAACCAAAACATCCACATCCATCCACCTATAAACGCATGCACACACACGCACGCGATTGCGAGCACAAAACACACACACATACACACACCACACACAAACACACACGAGCGCCACACACCACACACACACACACCACACACACACACACCCCACGCACTACACACACACACACGCGAGACACACACACACACACACACGCACGCACACACACACACACACACACCACACACACACACACCACCACACTACACACACACGCACACGCATCCACCACCCCTTTCCCTCCAACACACCACCCAATCACCCCCTAACCGCTCACCCCCCCACACACACACACACATATCCCCGTCACCACCCACTAACACCCCTTCACCCACCCACCTACATCCCCCCCACCACCCACACTCACCAACTCCACCACCAACACACACACACTACACACAAACACCCCCCCACAACCACACAAGCACACACCTACAACACCCACACCCACACCACACCAAATACCCACACACATACAATCCCCCCACTCACACCCCACCAACACCCCCACCCCACACACCCAACATCCCCCCCCCACACACCCACCACCCCCCCCCCCCCCCCCCCCACCTCACCCCCCCCCCCCCCCCCCCCCCCACACACACACCATACACCACCCCCTCAAATCCACCCACACACACCCCTCACCCACCCCTCTCCACACACACACACACCCACCCCCACACACACACACACACACACCCACCCCCCAACACACCCTCCCCCCTCCCCCCCCCCACACACCCACACACACCTACAGACAGACAGACAGACAGACACTGACCTCGGCATCAGGGTGGTCTTTCAAAGCGGCCAGGACGTCGTCCCGTGACAGGACGAACAGCTCCGAGTAACCCACAGACTTCACGTCCGCTGACCGCCTGCCATCATCATCGTCATCATCAGCGGCGTTAGTGGCATTATCATCGTCTTCATCATCGTCATCGTCGTCGTCGTTATCGTCGTTATCGTCGTCGTTGTCATGTCCGTCATCGTCGTCGACGTCGTTATCGTCATCGTCGTCTTCGTCGTCGTCGTCGTCATCATCATCACTCGTCGTTGTCGTCATCATCGCCGTCGTCTCGTCATCGTCGTCATCATTTCACCATCGATTAGTGGCATCATTCATCATAATCATCACCATCATCATCACTCATCATCACAACCACATCACAGCACAACATCCGTCGTCATCGTCGTCGTCATCATTCATCGTCGTCGTCATCATCATTGTCGTCGTCATCGTCATCGTCAGTCGTTATTCGTCATCGTCATCATCTATCATCATCATACATCGTATCATGTCGTCGTCATCGTCGTCGATCATCCATCATCCCATCACATCACCATCATCGTCCGTCGTCATTTTCGTCATCACATACGTTGTGATTTCATCTCATCGTCTCAACATTAATTGTCTCGTCGTTCCCGGTGGGGCTGTCATCGGCTATCATGCATTATCAACAGCGCATCGTCATCATCGTCAAATCGTGCTAATCACTCTTCCTCATCCTCATCTTCATCCTCCTCCTCCTCCTCCCCTCCTCCTCTCTCATCATCTATTATCATCATCATTCCGTGAGGGTGTAGGGCCTAGTTGTCGCACTTTAAAAGGCATAAATCACCCTCTGCAAATTCTAGCAGCTAGAATTCCCTCTTTCCTATCCCTCTGTTTGTTCTCTGAAACCCATCCTCCTCCTCTCCCCCCACCCCTGTCCGCCTTCTCTTCTTGTAACAACTTACATACTTTTCTTATCATCGCCTGTGTGATTGTTGCCTCTCCCCTTCTGTCACTTATCAGAGAAAGGATACATATGCTACGGAACTTGAGAACAACAGCGTGTTTTTCTCCCTTTAGTACTGTTCTCTGTCTCTGTCTCTGCTCTCTCCTCACGTGCTCTCCTCTTCCTCCTCCTCTCTTCTCTCCCCTCTCTCTTTATCTAGTTGTCTGTCTGTCTGTTGTTCTATCAAGTGCTTTTTCTAAAATTTTCTATACAATCTACTTCTATGCTTTTCTGTGTGGTTCTCTCTCTCCCTCTCTCTCTCTAGTCTGTACTGGTCTGTCTATGCATATTCTCTTCTCAGCGGTTTTCGCTTCGGGTTTCTGCTCTCTCCCTCCCTGTACAAAATTCACAAAGCCCCATACACACGGGGACTGGATGTAAAAATAGCACATGAGTGCTTATTCCATTATCCTCGATATAAAAGAATAAATAAATAAATAAATACCTCTTTCTCTCCCTCCCTCCCTCTTTCTCTCTCTAGTCTGTCTATCTATCTATACATCTATCTATATACATCTATCTATGTATCTATGTATCTATCTATCTTTCTATCTTTCTATCTCTTTCTCAGCGTGTGTTTCTCTCTCTCTTCCCCCACCTCTCTCCCTCTCTCTTTCTCGTCTATCTATCTATATCTATGTATGTATGTATGTATGTATGTATGTTCGTATGTATGTATGTTTTCTCCACTACCATCCCCATCTATCTTTCTATCTATCTTTGTCATCTTTCTCAGTTTTTTTCTACTCTCACCCCCCCCCCCTCTCTATCTTCGTCTATCTATTTATCTATCACTCTTCTTCTATTTTCTTCTTCTCAGTATCTCTTTCTTCTCCAGTTGCTGTTCTCTCTCTCTATCTCTCTCTCTCTCTCTCTTCTCTCTTCTTCTCGTCTCTCTCTCTCTCTCTCTCTCCCTCTCTCTCCTTCTCTCATCTTTCCCATCTTCTATCTCACCGCCTCCTCCTCTCTCTCTCTCTCTCTCTCTCTCCCTCTCTCTCTCTCTCCCCTCTCTCTCTCCCTTCCTCCCTCTTAGTGTTCCTATCCCCCCCCACCACCCGCCTCTCTCTCCCCCTCCTCCCCCCCCCCTCCTCTCTTTCAACTCCTCTCTCCCCTCTCCTTTTCCCCTCCCTCCCTTCTCCCCCTCTCCTCTCTCCTCTCTCTCCTCTCCATCCCTCTCCCTCCCTTCCCCCTCTCTCTCCCTTCTCCTTCTCATCTCTCTCTCCCCCCACTCTCACCACTCCCCTCTCCTCCCTCTCCATCTGTCCCCCACCCCACCCCACCCCACCCCATCCCCTGCAGTATTTTCTTTCTTTTCTTTTCTCCTTCCTTGCTCCCTGTCAATGACAGCAGTTTGCTTTGACAGATCTGCCATTAGCCCTGCAGGGTTTTGGTTTGCTTTCCTTTCTCTCTTGTTTTCTTTTCCTTGCTGTTTGGCGTGGCGTTTTTTTTGGGGGGAGGAAGAGGGTTTTTTATGTCTTCTCTGGCTGCCTCTCTTATGTTTGTCCGTTGTGTCTGTCTGTCTGTCTGAGTCTTTCAGTCCAGTCAGTCAGTCAGTCAGTCAGTCAGACAGACAGTCAGTCGGTCAGTCTGTCTCTGTCTATGTCTTTGTCTTTGTCTGCCCGCCTGTTTGCCTGTCTGTCTGTCTGTGTATCTCTGTCTTTGTCTCTCACATATATTCTCTCTTTTACGAAAGGAAAATAAAAACACACAAAAGAAAACTACAGAAAAGACAGTGTTGCTTAGTTTACAATATCGAAAATAAAGATTTTGATTTAATATGATTTTGTGACCTCTGTCTCTGTCTGCTGTGTCTGTCTGTCTGTCTGCTTCTGTCTGTCTTCGTCTGTCTCTCTCTCTCTCTTCTCTCTCTCCTCTCTCACACACACCACACACAACACAAACACAAACATGCATACACACACAACACACGTGTACACACACGCACACACACACACACGCGCACGCACACACACACACACACACAACACACACCTCACTCACAAATATCTTCGAAATAAAAGAATTTTAAAAAAAATTAACACACACACACACCCCTCCCCCTCCTCCCCCCCCACACACACACATCAGTTGAAGTACTCTGTGGTTAAATACGTTGGGAATCCCTTGCTCACAGATCGCGGGTTTGAATCCCATAGAAGCCATCGTTTCTCTTCAGAATACCCCGGATCCTACCAGGCTTTCTAGTTTTAGCTATGGGCTTCATTTGGTAGACTGGACCAACACTTGAGCTTCTTCTACTCGTATATACTCAATGTTCTTTCTTTCCTTCCATTCCTTCCTTCCTACTTTCTGTTTTGTTCTGTTTTGTTCTGTTCTGTTCTGCTCTGCTCTGCGTCTGTTCTTGTTCTTCTGTCTTCTTCTTCTTCCCCCCCCCCTTTTCCCCCCCCCCCCCCCCCCCCCCCTTTTTCCCCCCCCCCCCCCCCCTTCCCCCCCTTTCCTTCTTCTTCTTTTTATTTTTTTTATTTCCAAAAAAAATTTCCCCAATCCCCCAAAAACACAAAACCCCTACGGGCCAAAACTCCCCCCCCCACACCCCCCCCAAAACCCCCAAAAACCCCAAAAACAAACACCCCCCCTTTCCCCCCCCCCCTCCCCCCCCTACCCCCCCACCCCCTCCCCCCCCACCCCCCCCCCCACCCCACCCTTTTACCCCCCCCCAAAACCCACCCAAACAAACATCCCACCCACCCCCCCCCACCCCCCCCCCCCCCCCCCCCCCCCCCCTCCCCCCTCCCCCCCCCCACCCCCCTCCCCCCCCCCCCCCCCCCCCCAAAACCCCACAACCCCCCCCCCCCCCCCCCCCCCCCCAACCCCATCCCTACCCCCCCCCCCCCACCCACACCACCACCCCTCACCCCCCACACCCCCCCCCCCAATCCCCCCCCCCCCCCCCCCCCCCCCCACACCAAAAACCCCCACCCCCCCCACAAAACCCCCCCCCCCCCCCCCCCAAAACAGTTTAACTCACAAAACCCCCCCCAACCCCCCCAACCCCCCCAACCCCCCCCCCCCCCAAACCCCCCCCAAACCTACCTCCTACCCCCCTTTACCCCATACCCCACCTCTAACCACCCCACCCCCCCACCCACCCACCCCCCACACCCACCCCCCCAACCCCCCCAAACACCCCACCCACACTACCCACACACCCCCCCCCCCCCCCCCCCCCCCCCCCCCCCACCCCCCCACCCCCCCCACCCCCCCCCCCCCCCCCCCCCCCCCCCCCCCCCCCCCCCCCCCCCCCCCCCCCCCCCCCCCCCCCCCTACCCCCCCCCCCCCCCCCCCCCCCCCCCCCCCCCCCCCCCCCCCACCCCCCCCCCCCCCCCCCCCCCCCCCCCCCCCCCCCCCACACCACCCCCACACCACCCCCCCCACCCACCCCACCCCCCACCCCCCCCCCCCCCCCCCCCCCAACACCACCCCCCCCCCCCCCCCCACACACAAACCCACGATACCCCACCCACAAACACCCCCCCCACACCCCCCCCACCCACCCCAACCCCTCCCCCCCCCCCCCCCCCCCCCCCCACACCCAACAACCCCCCCACCACACCATCCACCCCCCCCCCCTCTACCCCACCCACTCACCCCCCACCCATACACCCACCCACACCACCACCCCACCCCCCCCCCACCCCCCACACCACCCCCCACACCACCACCCCCCCCCCCCCCCCCCCCCACACACACACACCTACACCCCCCCCCTCCAAACATACATCCACCCACACCCACACACCCACAACTTACATCCACCCCACACACACACCTCCACCCACCAACCCCCCCCCCCACACACACACCACCACATCCACCCACCCCCACACACACCCTCCCCCCTCCACTCCCCCCACACACACACACACACCACCCACACCTACAGACAGACAGACAGACACTGACCTCGCATCGGGGTGGTCTTTAAAAGCGGCCAGGACGTGCCCCCCGGGACGGGAAAACAGCTCCGAGTAGCCACAGACTTCACGTCCGCGACCGCCTCCCATATCACCGTCATCACGTATCACGTTAGTGGCATACACGTCGTCGTCAATCATCATCTCATGTCATCTCACATCACAAAAACAGGAGCAGCGCACATCGTCGACGTGTTTTCGTCGTCCCCATTTAAAACTTTGTAATCGTCGTGTCGTATCATTGTCAATCGTTAGTGGATATATCATCTTATCTTCATCTTGTCGTCATCACCCTCGTCGTCAGGCGTTCATCATAATCATATCACTCTCCCCACCCCCATCAGCAGCAGCATGTCATCATTAAATCCCACCCCCACACCCCCACCACCACCACCACACCAACACCACCACCACCACCACCCCCACCAGCATCGCCATCATTAATGGCAGCACAATCATTGTCGTATCATCCCATCATCATATCAGCATCGCACTTTAAATTGCATCATCAAAATCATCACTGCCCGTCGTCGTCGCGTATCATCCCCTCATCACCCCCGCTTCCCCACCATCAAAATCATCACCGTGTCATCGTCATACCAACACCACCACCACCACCCATCATCCCCATCATCATCATCTATCACATCTATATAAATCATCTTCCCTGGTGGGGTTTTTTGTCCGGGGCCGTGTCGGCATTTAAAAAGGCACCTCTTTTCCGCAAATCTGTGCGGGGAAATTCCCCTTTTTCCTATCTCCTTGTTTTTTCTGGTAACCCCCCCCCCCCCCCCCCCTCCCCCTTTTTTTTCTCGGAAACAACGGGCATTCGAAATTATATCATCAGCTTGTGATTGAAAACCTACTTTCTGTCCTTTCAGGGGAAAAGGGATAAAATATAGGACTTGAAAGCACGGTTTTCCTCTTGTTCTCTCTTCTTCTCTCTTCCTCTCTCTCTCCCCCTTTCTCTCTCTTCTCTCTCTCTCTCTCTCTCTCTGTCGTTCTCTCTCTCTCTCGTCTTTCTTCTCCCTCTGTGTCTCTGTCTGTCTGTCTGTCTGTCTGTCTCTCTCTCTCTCCTCTCTCTCTCTCTCGTCTATCTAGTAATAATAATAATAATAATGTATGGAATTTATATAGCGCTGAATCTTGTAAAGCAACAAAATCAAGCGCTCAGATTTTATTTCATTACCACTTTAAGTCACGGCAGATTTCTCTCCGTGAATTCGGGCTGCTCTCCCCGGGGAGAGCGGAGAACGCGTCGCCACTTAGCGCTGCGCACCCTTTCACCCCTTTTTTTTTTTCTGCAGCTGTATTTGTTCCCTATCAGAGGGGCATTTTTTCTAAGAATTTTGCCAGGGACAACTCTCTTGTTGCGTGGGTTTTTTTACGGCGCTAAATAATTACGTGTAACACACGGGACCTCGGTTTATCGTTCCACCCGAAGACTAGCGCCAGCACCACCACTCATGTCTAATGGATGGGGGAAAATATTTTTCCGGCCCAAACGGGGTACGAACCGCCGCACACTTCAGACCCGGACTTTTCGCTTTCTAGACAGGCGCGTTACCTCTAGACCACCGATCCACCACTAGTCTGTCTATCTATCTAGTCTATCTATCTATCTATCCATCTATCTTTTTCTTTCTCAGTGTGTGTTTCTCCCTCTCCCTCCCTGACAAAATTCACAAAGCCCCATACACACGGGGACTGGATGTAAAAA
>CM054156.1:55249592-55252092 GCA_028751875.1 Rapana venosa
GGGCGTATCCCTTCGTAAACCTGCCCTCCATCGATTTTTAAAAAAAAATATTCTTTTGTTTCGAGGATAATAGAATACGCTTTCAAGTGCTTTTTTTTACATCCAGTGTATGCAGTTTTGTCAATTTTGTCATCCGTTCCCACCAGCACACAATAACCTACTCTTCCGGAAAGTGGAACGGGTTTTAACGTGTGCGTAAGATGTTCTGCGTGCGTTCGCACACGGGACCTCGGTTCAGAGTCTCATCCGAAGGACTATTTGGGGGGAGTGGAGTCGGCACTGATGTTAACTCCAGAGGAAAAATCCTCTTGAACGAGATTCGAACCGGGGTCAGCAGATCACGAACACATCATTCTAACCACCAGGCTATCCCGTTCCCGGTTCCTGCCTTGTGTCTCTCTGTGCCATGTCACGCGCATGTCCTTTCTTGATGTCATCAAGCCATCTGGGTTGTCAGGTCTGCCAGGGAGTTTTGTAGATAGTAATCTTGGCTGCTTGCCATTCTGTGCTGCATGCACCTTTTTTTGTTCATCTATTGTCCTCGAACCGGGGTCAGGGGACGGGATAGCTCAGTGGTCGGAGCACTCGCTTTCCCCCAGCCAAGTTAAGCAGCGTCGAGCGTGGTTACCAGTTGGATGGGTGACCGTTTGCGCGCCTTGGCTTCAGTACAGTTCCCCCAGTTCACCCAGCTGTAAATGGGTACCTGCCCTCTTTAGGGTCAGGGAAGGTAAAGCAGCGAGGGAGAGGAGATGGGCGCTGCCGCCCTCAATACACTGGCCCTAGAGAAGTGAGGTCTCTGACACCTCGCTCCCCTACAACCTTATAGGTTATGGGACTCCTTTACCTTTTTTACCTTACCTGTTGTCCTCTCCTACCTTGCAAATGTGACCTGCGATTCTTCCGTGTCTGTTTTAAGTGAGAACTTGAGGATGTGTGTTACTTCAGTTATCTTTCTGATTGATTTCTTGCTACGGTATTTCTCGTCGTCGTCGTCGAAAGCTCAGACAGCAACTACTGTTGTCTGTCACATGAGCGAAAATGCGTTGCCAGCGCTGCCGTTAAGCGCCTGACAAGTCAGGCCCAGTGCCTCCGACTTCGGCGTGAAGATAAGAGAGGATTGTTATTTTTAAGTCTTTCTGGAGAAATAAAGCTGGAGAATGGACCAAGAAGGCAAAAAAATAAGACAAGAAGGAGGTGACAGGAAGAAAAGGAACTAGGCAGAAACAAAGAGAGGGATAGAAAAGAGGGAACTCGTAGCACTGAGAAGTGGATATGCTATATATACTGACAACACCCCCCTCCTCCCACATTCCACACCTTACACAACTCGCATCCTCCACGGGAATCCCTCTGTCCCGGTATTCCTCATCTTACACAGTCCCATCTCACACTCTCTCTCTCTCTCTCTCTCCTCTCTCTCTCTCCTCTCTCTCTCTCTCTCTCTCTCTCTCTCTCTCTCTCTCCTCCAATGCTCGTTGTATGATTTTTTCAGTTTGGCTTTTTTTGTTTTTGTTTGCGAGGGACCACCGGGTTTGGGGCAAGCTCTAGTAGGTAAAACAGTGAGGTAATAACATTGGTTGGACTCTACATTTTTTTTTTGTTCCTCGGCTAGAGCTCCGAGGTTCACCAATGGTAAGGTTTTTACGTATGCGACCGTTCCGTCCCCCTCCCCCCCCCTCTCCCCCCTCCCCCCCCCCGTCCCTCCCTCCCTCCTCCCCCTCACTATTTAGGTAGCCACATTCCGACTTCAGGCATCATGACAGTTTAAAAACATTTAAGACCTATGAAGTCTTGCTTTCTAATGATCGCAACGATCACGCAGTAACTATATGAACACGTCTTTGAGTAGGTAATGATAATAATAATAATGTATGGAATTTACATAGCGCTGAATCTTGTAAAGCAAAACAATCAAAGCGCTCAGATGACTTTTTTTTTTAATATCGAGGATAATGGAATAAGCACTTGTGTGCTGTTTAACATCCAGTCCCCGTGTGTATGCAGTTTTGTAAATTTTGTCATCTGTTCCCATCGGCGCACAATGGCCTACTCTTTCGAAAAGCGGAACAGGATTTAACATGTGAGCAAGATGTTCTGCATGCGTTCGCACACGGGGCCTCGGTTTATAGTCTCATCCGAAGGACTTTGACATTCAGTTCGATTTTTTTGTGGTCAAAGTGGGAAGAAAGGGCGAGGCTGGGAATCGAGCCCAGAACCTCACGGTTGACTTGTTGGCAGGCAAACGTCTTAACCATCCTGCCACCTTCCTTCCAAGGCAAGACAAATACGCAAGAAAACCAGTGGAAAATCGTCCGCACAGTTTTTGGTAACTTATGCTGGTTTTAGCAGAGAGCCACTGGACAGACGTAACAATTGCAGGAGGGTTTTGTAGGAATAAATTATGAATGAATGAATCGATATTAGTATATTCATGAGCAAATTATTAGCAAACGGATGAATACACAAAATGGCATATCGAATGAATAAAGATACAAACGGA
>CM054156.1:55257092-55264592 GCA_028751875.1 Rapana venosa
AAAAAAGCACACATAACAAAGCAAAGAAATGTACAAACTAGGTACACCCGAAAGAAAACAAAACAAAAATAACCAAGCAAACATAAATACTAGGTACTCCGACACAAAAAAAACCAAACATATATGCATACATACACACCAAGCACCCCCCGAACTAAAAAAAAACCCAACCCAAACAAACATGCACAAACATAGTATTACACACTAGGTACACCCCCCCCCCCCCCCCCGCCCCAATAACCAAAAATTATATATACTACTTACCCTCGTGCCCCCAAAAAACCAACAACAACCCAACAACAACAAACAAACAAAAAGCATACATACATACTAGGTATCCCCCGAAAAGAAACCCAACAAAAACCCCAACAAATCTCCAAACAAGCAAACATATAAACAAACATACAGAGAAGCAAAGCAAACCACAAAAACAACAACCACCACCACCAGATAGCCCTAACCCTATCACTTGCCTGATAATCTCAACCACGCCGTCAGCAATGATAAACATCTCCCTAGCCACCTCCCCTCTCCGGCAAATGAGATCGCCCGGGGTGAAGATGTAGGCCTTCATTTTCAGGACGAGGTCATGTAGAAATTCGGGTTGGCATTCCTGGAATATGGTCACCTGCAAACATCGAAAAAAAATATTTTGACAAGAAGAACAAAATCTTGGTGCGTGAATTTAAAAAAAATATTTGAAGGGAGAAGGATTGTGATAGTTTATTTTGATATGTGTAGTTTTCTTTATAAAAAAAACAACCTTACTTATCTTAAACAAAAACCTGCAAAAGCCAGGATCATACCAATAAAATTTATAATCCATCCATCCATCCATCCACCAAGCCATCAATCTATAAATGCATCCATTTATCCATCTATCTATAAATCTATATATACATCTATACGTGTATCCATTCACACAACCCTTCATACACATATTTATTCATACACTCATACATACATACGTAATTACATACATACCTACACACCTACATACATTCATACATACGTACTTACATACATATGTACCTGCACACCTATATGCATTCTCATACATACACGCATACCTACCTACCTACATATATACATACATACATACATACATATGTACCTACATGTATGTATGTAAGTACGTATGTATGTATGAGTGTATGAATACATATGTGTATGAAGGGTTGTGTGAATGGATGCACGTATAGATGTATATATATATATATAGATATACATTCATACATACATACAGACATCTATACCTACATACATACCTACATACATATATAAATGCAGACATACATACATACATCTATACATTCATACAGACATACATACATACACACATACATAATACACACACACACACACCCGTGAGCGAACGCACGCAGAACATCTTGCGCACACGTTAAAATCCTGTTCCGCTTTTCGTAAGAGTAGACCATTATGTACCGGTGGGAACAGATGACAATTTACAAAACCGCATACACACGGGGAATAGATGTAAAAAAGCACAAAAGTGCTTATTCCACCATCATCGATATAAAAGAATTTTTAAAAAAATAAACAAATAGAATAAAGCACACATACATACATACATACATATGTAGAAGAAAGAAAGAAAAGAAAGAAGAAAGACAGACAGACAGACAGACAGACAGACAGACAGACAGACAGACAGACAGACAGACAGACAGACAGACAGACAGACAGACAGACAGACAGACAGACCATTGATAGATAGATAGATAGATAGATAGATAGATAGATAGATAGATAGATAGATAGATAGATAGATAGATAGATAGATAGATAGATAGATAGATAGAGACAAACAGACAGACAGACAATAGAACATTATTATACAAACATACATACACACGTGCAGACAGACCTCTAGAAAGATATTGACCATCAGCACAAAAATACCACACAACCAACCTTTTTCAGCGTTTCCAAATTGACATGAATGGCCAGCTCCGTCTTCAGTTTGTCTGGCAGCAAACCCAAGGAATTAATGTCACAGCCGTTCAGACGACCTCTGTAAATAACAAAAAGAAAAAGAAAAGAAAGAAGTACACCCATACTGCTGCTAAATGATGAACGTTGTGATTTATTTATTTTACACTACAAACAATAAACAAGAAAACATGGTAGGTTTGGTGTCTACAAAACTGATGTAAAAGAAAGAAGAAGAAAAAAAACACACCCACAGTCACCCATCTTAGCGTATTTGTCCCTTCATCTTCGAAATCAAAGAATAGAATCACCCCCCCCCCCCCCCCCCCAAAGAGAATAAAATCAAATATTTTACTACGAATGTTCGTGAGCTATCCCCCTCCCGCTCCCCCACCTCTCCCCTACCCCCACTATTCTCGTTCGTGGGCCTGTTCTCCGCCTTATTGCAAATGTCATTACACCACACCACACACACACACACACACACACATACGTACACACGCGCGCGCACACACACACACACACACACACACATACGTACACACACGCGCGCGCACACACACACACACACACACACGACAGCCACACAAGCAAACACGTATGCGCGCGTGCAAACACCACACACAGAGTCATCCAATGTCACACACACACATATACACATACGTACACACACCACCACACACACACACACACACACACACACGTACACACACACACAAGTACACACACACACACGTACATACACACACACACGCACGCACACACACACACTAAGACAGACACACACGTACGCGCACGTGCACACACACACACCCGACGCGTCTAATATCACACACACACACATACGTGCACACGAACGTACACACACACACACACACACACAAAGACACACACACACGTACGCGCGCGTGCACACACACAGGGTCGTCTAATGTCACACACACACACACAAACACACATACACACACACACATACACACACAGAGTCGTCTTATATCACTAGAAGTGAACAGACGTAGACTTGAAGTCAACAACAACAACAACAACAACAACAACAACAACAACAACACACACACACACAACACACACACACACACACACACACACACACACACACAGTCATCTAATATCACTAGAAGTGAACAGACGTAAAATTGAAGTCAACAACAACAACAACACCAACACAAAACACACACGCACACACACACACGCACACACACACACACACACGCACACACACACACACACACACGCACACAGACACACGCACACACACACGCACGCACGCACACACACACACACACACACACACACGTACACACACGTACACACACACGTACACACACACGTACACACACACGTACACGCACACGTACACACACACGCACGCACGCGCGCATGCACCTACGCACGTACACACATACACACACATACACACACATACGCGCGCGTACGCACACACACACACACACACTAACACACACACACACACACACACACAGAGTAACAAAAATGGTTTGTTGCTTTGTTGCGTGTGCAAGTGTCATCTACCGAATGTCTACCCGTACTATCGTCTTTGTTTATTTGTCTTGTGCGCTGTTTTGTGCCCTGTCTGCCTGCCTGTCTGTCTGTCTGTCTGTCTGTCTGTCTGCCTGCCTCTCTGTCTGCCTGCCTGTCTGTATGATTGCCTGTCTGTCTGTATGATTGCCTGTCTGTCTGTATGATTGCCTGTCTGTCTGTATGATTGCCTGTCTGTTTGATTGTCTGTCTGTCTGATTGCCTGTCTGATTGCCTGCCTGTCTGTATGATTGCCTGTCTGTCTGTTTGATTGCCTGTCTGTCTGTCTGACCGTCTGTCTGTCTCTCTCTCTGTGCCTTTCTTTCTCTGTCTGTTTGTCTCTATCTTTGTATCTGTCTGTCTCTGTCTCTCTCTCTGTGCCTTTCTCTCTGTCTCTATCTCTGTCTTTGTCTCTCTCTATCTCTCTGTCTCTCTCTCTCTGTCTCTCTCTCTCATCCCCTCTCTATGTCTCTGACTCTCTCTCTCTCTGTATTTCACTGTCTCTGTCTCCCCCTCTCTGTCTCCCTCTCTGTCTCTGTCTCTCCCTCTGTCTCTGTCTCGTGTTATCTGTCTATTCATTTCTCTTCTTCTGTCGCTATCTGTGTATCAATTCCCCATGTTCATCCTGCAGTTTTCGTTCTGTTCTTTTGTCTTCTTCATGTTTTTTTTTTCTTTGGGGGTGGTGGGGGGGGGGGGGGGGGCTGCGGTGAAATTCAACTCTCTCGCCCTTCTTCCATCCCCTTCCCCCATGCATGCACGCACGCACACACACACACACACACACACATTCTCCCCCCCCCCCAACTTTACCTCTTTTCTTGGCATTGAAAAATTCTCCTTCAAGCCATATTTCAAATGTTCAATCTTTCCATAATAAGTTGAAATAAAACAAAGGTAACGGTGTCCCATAACCTATGTGGTCGTAGATAAATGAGGCTCCAGAGACCTCAGCTTCTGCTGGGGCCGGCATATAGAGGGCGGTGGCGCCCATCTCCTCCCTCTCTCTCGCTGCTTTACCTTCCCTGACCCCAACAGAGGGCAGGTGTCTGTCTCTGTGTCTCTGTCCCTCTCTCTCTCTTCCTTTCTCTCTGTCTCTGTCTTTGGCTCTCTCTATCTCTCTGTCTCTCTCCCCCTCTCTGTCTATGTCCATTTACAGCTACTTGGTGGGGGGACTGTACTGAAGCCAAGGCACGCAAAACGGTCACCCATCCACTTTTGGTAACCACGCTCAACACCGCTTAACATTGGTTAGGGGAAAGCGAGAGCGCTGACCACTGAGCTTTCCTGTCCCCCATAATTATAGTTCATACGTATACTCCAAAACAGCCAACTGCATAGCCTCCTCTGCTGTTTTGGAGGTCATCGTCGAACACGACCGGACAAAACAAACATACTTATTAGTGTACCAATCTTCATGGGCTTTATCACAGTTCTTGATTAAACCATTGACGCTGGAGGCAACAGCAAAGTGAGAGGCTGTAGTATGACTAGTGGCTTTTCTTCCCACTCATGGAATTCCACTTTACAGCTTTAGTCTTTAGTGATCGACTATGACTCTCTGACTAGGAGGCTTGACTCGCACAGTCATGTGCTGCAGCCCTGGGGGCTGGCTGGCCTTTAGAGGAGAACATCTCCAACGCTGACTGTCCTTATGCCCACTTGGCCGAGAGAGTGGGGATGTACTGTGGTGGGCAAGGCGTCTCCACTATAATCAAATTTCTGCCCAGTTTCCAGAACAGCAGCTGCCTCCTCTGCTGTTTTGGAGGTCATCGTCGGACACGAGGGACACATCATCACCAATCTTCACGGCACGTTACGTACCTGGACCAGACGTAGTCGTACCAGCGCTGCACGCGCTTCTGAAGGTCGGAGGGCACGTTGTGGGTTTGCATATACACCTTGGCTCCGTCCTGTCAGCATAAGAGCAAAGAGTGTGGGGTGTAGCGGCCAGTAATCTTAGTATTATTATTGTTATGATGATTGTGTACAAGGAGGCGAGGCAAGGGCAAGGACTAGAAAAGGGCAAGGGGGAAGGGGGCAAGGTAAGGCAAGGCATAGCATCGCTTTTCGTTTAATAGCATATGATGGCATAGCATAGCATAACATGGTATGGCAAGGGCAGGGCAGGGCAGGGTAGGGCAGGGAAAGGCAAGGCAGGGCAGGGCATGGCAGGGTAGGCACGACAAGGGCAAGGGCAGGATAAGGCAGGGCAGGGCATGGCAAGACAGGGCAGGGCAGAGCAGGGCAGGGTAAGGCAGAGCAGGGTAAGGCAAGGCAGGGCAAGGAAAGGACAAGGCAAGGCAGGGCAGGGCACAGGGCAGGGCAGGGCAAGGCGTCGCAAATCAATGCAAAGCAAACCATGACAAGGTAAAGTAAAGCAAGTTATGGCAAGTATAGGCAAGACAAGGCAAGCACCGCAAAGCATGGCAAAAAGTTAAGGCATAGAATGGCAAGACATAGCAAAGCAAGGCAAGGCAATGATAGGCAGGATAAGACGAGGCAAAGTATAGCAAGGCAAGGGTAGGCAAGGCAAGGGTAGGCAAGGCTTGGCAAGGCATGGCACGGCATGACATCGTTAAATTAAGGCATAGAATGGCAAGGCAGAGCAAAGCAAGGCAAGGCAAATATAGGCAGGATAAGACGAGGCAAAGTATAGCAAGGCAAAACAAGGCAAGGCAAGGGTAGGCAAGGCAAGGAAAGGCATGGCATGGCACGGCATGGCATCACAAAAGTAAGGCATAGAATGGTAAGACAAAGCAAAGCAAGGCAAGGCAGGATAAGACGAGGCAAAGTATAGCAAGGCAATGGTAGGCAAAGCAAGGGTAGGCAAGGCAAGGCATGGCATGGCGAGGCATAGGACGGCATGGCATCGCAAAAATAAGGCATAGAGTGGCAAGACATAGTAAAGCAAGACAAGGCAATGATAGGCAGGATAAGACGAAGCAAAGTATAGCAAAGAAAAACAAGGCAAGGCAAGGCAAAGTCAGGTAAAGAGGGGGGGGGGGGGGGAGAAGCATCAGAACCAAACAACTAAAACCAACTAAACAGTTCGATCAAACATTTAGTTAGTTGGTCAATTTGTCAACAAGACAATCAGCCTTTTTTTAAAAGAAAAAAACAACAACAGAGAAAACCACAATCCAACCAAAAATCAGACGCACACACACACACACAAACACAACACACAGCGCACACACACACACACACACACACACACACACACACACACACACACACACACAATACAGAACACATACAAAGAAGAAAAATAAAACCCCAAGAATTATTGGAAATAACTAAATAAGGACGAACCAACGAACAGAAACGAAGCGTAACCAAAATCCTAACTACACACACACACACAGATAGAGAGTTAGAGAGGGAGAGAGAGAGAGAGGGAGAGAGAAAGAGAGAGAGAGAGAGACAGAGAGAGAGATAGACAGAGAGAAAGAGAGAGAAAGAGAGAGAGAGAGAGAGAGAGAGAGAGAGAGAGAGAGAGAGAGAGAGAGAGAGAGAGAGAGAGGCAAAAAACCCCAACAAAACCAAACACTAACTTATAAGAAAACTGGAAAACAACAAAACGTAATAAAGGCTACAGTGCTAACCAACAATCGTCTCTTTTAGCTCTATTTCATACAATCAAATCACATCTGCAGACAGTTAACGACACTTACCAACAATCGTTCGAATTCCTGCCGACTGGCGTTCTTGTTGTTGATCACATTGCCCACTTGACCTGTTGGGACAACGAGAAGAGCAATGTGTTACAAGCGAAGTTATTGAGGTTTTGGGTTGATTGGTTGTTTGGCTTGTTGGCTGGTTAGTTGGTTGGTTGGTTGGACAGTTTGAATGGTTGATTGGTTGGTTGGATATTGAATGGTTGGTTGGTTGGTTAATTGGTTGGTTGGATATTGAATGGTTGGTTGGTTGGTTAGATAGTTGAATGGTTGGTTGGTGGTTGGTTGGATAGTTGAATGGTTGGTTTGTTGG
>CM054156.1:55282092-55287092 GCA_028751875.1 Rapana venosa
GAGACAGAGACGGACAGACAGACATAGAGACAGAGAGAGAGACAGGCAGACAATCAGACAGACAGTCAGTCAGTCAGACAGATAGACAGAGAGACAGACAGTCAGACAGACAGACAGACAGACAGACAGACAGAGAGACACATATACATATATACAGATTATCAGACAGACACACAGACAGACACACAGACAGACACACAGACAGAGACACAGACAGACACGCAGACAGTCAGACAGACAGAGAGACAAACAGACAGAGAGACAGACACAGAGACAGACAGACAGACGGGGAGGCAGAAGAAGCAACGCATCACGCATAAATCCCGGGAGGCCATCAGTCAAAGGGAGAGCAGTATGGACAGAACAACAAGAATGATGGGCCCTGTCACATCCAATATACATATTATATCTATGTGTGTGTGTGTGTTGTGTGTGTGTGTGTGTGTGTGTGTGTGTGTGTGTGTGTGTGTGTGTCTGTGTCTGTGTCTGTGTGTGTTTTGCATCCTTCCCTACTGTTGTTGGTTTTTTCTGAGGTCAGCAAGTAACGTCATTTTTTTTCTTCTGAATGACAGATGCAGTGACAGAAGCAGTGACAGAGGCAGTGGCAGTGACAGAGACAGAGACAGTGACAGAGCAGTGACAAATGCAGTGACAGAAGCAGTGACAGAGGCAGTGGCAGTGACAGAGACAGAGGCAGTGACAGAGGCAGTGACAGAGACAGTGACAGAGGTAGTGACAGAGGCAGTGACAGAGGAAGTGACAGAGGCAGTGACAGAGGCAGTGACAGAGGCAGTGACAGAGGCAGTGACAGAGACAGTGACTGAGGCAGTGACAGAGGCAGTGACAGAGACAGTGACAGAGGCAGTGACAGAGGTAGTGACAGTGACAGAGACAGAGACAGTGACAGAGGCAGTGACAGAGACAGTGACAGAGGCAGTGAGAAATGCAGTGACAGAGACAGTGACATAGGCAGTGATAGTGACAGAGGCAGTGACAGAGACAGTGACAGAGGCAGTGACAGTGACAGAGGCAGTGACAGAGGCAGTGACAAAGGCAGTGACAGAGGCAGTGACAGTGACAGAGGCAGTGATAGTGACAGAGGCAGTGACAGAGGCAGTGACAGAGGCAGTGACAGAGGCAGTGACAGAGGTAGTGACAGAGGTAGTGACAGTGACAGAGGCAGTGACAGAGGCAGTGACAGAGGTAGTGACAGAGGTAGTGACAGAGGTAGTGACAGTGACAGAGGCAGTGACAGAGAAAGTGACAGTGACAGAGACAGAGACAGTGGCAGAGGCAGTGACAGAGGTAGTGACAGTGACAGAGACAGAGACAGTGACAGAGGCAGTGACAGAGGCAGTGACAGAGGTAGTGACAGTGACAGAGGCAGTGACAGAGGCAGTGACAGAGGCAGTGACAGAGGCAGTGACAGAGGTAGTGACAGTGACAGAGGCAGTGACAGAAGCAGTGACAGAGGCAGTGACAGAGGCAGTGACAAAGGCAGCGCAAGAGGCAGTGACAAAGGCAGTGCAAGAGGCAGTGACAGTGACAGACACAGTGACAGAGGCAGTGACAGAGGCAGTGACAGAGGTAGTGACAGAGGTAGTGACAGTGACAGAGACAGAGACAGTGGCAGAGGCAGTGGCAGAGGCAGTGACAGAGGCAATGATAGTGACAGAGACAGTGACAGAGGCAGTGACAGAGGCAGTGACAGAGGCAGTGACAGAGGCAGTGACAGTGACAGAGGCAGTGACAAAGGCAGTGACAGAGGCAGTGACAGAGGCAGTGACAGAGGCAGTGACAGTGACAGAGGCAGTGATAGTGACAGAGGCAGTGACAGAGAAAGTGACAGAGGCAGTGACAGTGACAGAGGCAGTGACAGAGGCAGTGACAAAGGCAGTGACAGAGGCAATGACAGTGACATAGGCAGTGATAGTGACAGAGGCAGTGACAGTGACAGAGGCAGTGATAGTGACAGAGGCAGTGACAGAGAAAGTGACAGAGGAAGTGACAGTGACAGAGGCAGTGACAGAGGCAGTGACAAAGGCAGTGACAGAGGCAGCGACAGTGACATAGGCAGTGATAGTGACAGAGACAGAGACAGTGACAGAGGCAGTGACAGAGGCAGTGACGGATGCAATGGCAGACGCCATCACAGATGCAATGGCAGATGGAGTGACAGCGGCAATCTATATAATTTTTTGTTCTTTATATGAAAGAGAGATTTATTTGTTCCTTTGTGAGAGAAAGAGAGAAACACTGAGAGAAACAGACACCGAGACAGACAGAGAGAGAAACAGACACACACACACACACACACACAGAGGCAGATGCAGAAATAGAGAGAAGGACAAACTGCCAAGAGACAAAAAGAAAGAAAGAAAGAACGAAAGAGAGAAAGAGAGAAAGAGAGCGAGAGAGGAGAGAGAGAGAGAGAGAGGAGAGAGAGAGAGAGAGAAAGAGAGAGAGGAGAGAGAGAGAGAGAGAGAGAGAGAGAGAGAGAAAGAAAGAAAGGAAGGAAGGAAGAAAGAAAGAAAGCAAGATAGGAAGGAAGAAAGAAAGAAAGAAAGAAAAAGAAAGAAAAGAAAGAAAAGAAAGAAAGAAAGAAAGAAAAGAAAGAAAGAAAAGAAAGTAAAGAAAGAAAGAAAGAAATAAAGAGAGAAGAAACAGAGATAATTATGAACATCAGCAATACTACTATATCTAATGAAGAATCTGTGTTACGCAATCACTAAACATTCACTATCACGGTCCAACAACAACAACTACAGAGACAAACAAACGGAACATGTCTTCCCTCAGAAAAGCAGGAGCTCTGTACTTTGTTCAGCTTACGAGCATCATTTCCTTATAGTTCCAGACAAAAATCAGCAGCTTTTGCACCATGTCAAAGAAATAATGATACAAGTTTGAAACTCAGAGAGCAATCGAGCGAGAGAGTGGAGAGAGAGAGAGAGAGAGAGAGAGAGAGAGAGAGAGAGAGAAGGAGAGAGAGAGAGAGAGAGAGAGAGAGAGAGAGAGAGAGAGAGAGAGAGAGAGAGAAGAGAGAGAAAGAGAAAGAGAGAGAGAAAGAGAAAGAGAGAGAAAGATGACAGACAAACATAGACAGAGACAGGCAGACAAGCAAACAGACAAAGAAAGAGAAAGAGCGCGCGCGCGAGAGAGAGAGAGAGAGAGAACTCGAACATTGTAATTAGGGTAAATGGATAAGCCATAGCCTTCTTTACACCATTTTACATATACATTTATACTACTTTAAGTCACGAGATTTCTCTGCGTGAAATTCGGGCTGCTCTCCCTGGGGAGAGCACGTCGCCACAAGAGCAGCGCCACCTTTTTGTGTCTGCAACTGTATTTGTTTCCCTATCAGAGTGGCTTTTTTCTGAGAATTTTGCCAGGGACAACTCTCTTGTTGCCGTGGGTTTTTTTAAGTGCGCTGAATAATTGTGTGTAACACACGGGACCTCGGTTTATCGTCTCATCCGAAAGACTAGCGCCCAGACCACCACTCATGGTCTAATGGATGGGGAAAATTTCGGGCCCAAACGAGATTCGAACCACGCACACTTCCGACCCGCACTTTTCGCTTTCTAGACAGGCGCGTTACCTCTAGACCACCGATCCAAACCCATGGTTTGGGTAAAAGAATGAAACAAACACAAATAAATCAATAAAGTGATAAACAGGTTCAAGTGGGATACAATGAAACGAATCATTCAAATAGCCATTCAAATATTGATAAATCTAGAGACCAATGAAAGACCACAAAAATAAACAAAGCAAATGAATAAACAAGACCAAGTAAACGCAAAAAAACACTCTTCCCTAGCACCCCCTCCCCCTAAACAAACAATCCTCCTCCCAAATAAAAGACAAAATAACAAACATACACACGTGCGCGCTCGCACACACACACACACACACACACACACACACACACACACAACACCAC
Source organism: Rapana venosa (assembly GCA_028751875.1). Taxonomy (NCBI): domain Eukaryota; kingdom Metazoa; phylum Mollusca; class Gastropoda; order Neogastropoda; family Muricidae; genus Rapana; species Rapana venosa. Next base: position 55,286,042 of record CM054156.1, read on the forward strand.
ACACACACAAACACACACACACACACATACACACAAACAGAGACAGAGAGACAGAGAGAGAGAAACAGAGACACAGAGAGAGAGAGACAGACAGATAGACAGACAGAGAGAAAGAGAAAGAGAGAGAAAGATGACAGACAAAGAAAGAGAAAGAGCGCGCGCGTGCGCGCGCGCGCGCGCGAGAGAGAGAGAGGAGAGAGAGAGAGAGAGAGAGAGAGAGAGAGAGAGAGGAGAGAGAGAGAGAGAGAGAGAGAGAGAGAGAGAGAGAGAGAGAGAGAGAGAGAGACAGAGAGAGAGAAAGAAAAGAGAGAGAGAGAGAGAAGATGTTACGCAATCACTGAAGAACCAGTACGAGAGACCACCAACACCCACAGAGAAAAAAACAAAAACAAACATTTCTTTTCTCAAAATAAACCAAAATAGCAGAAGCTGTGTACTTAGTTAAGCTCACTTGCATCATTTTCATAATATTATAGTACAGACACAAATCAGCAGCTTTAACATCTTGTCCATAAAATGATGATACATAACAAGTCTGAAACTTCGTGGGGTAGTATTGAGTTGCTGTAGAGATCAATATAATGTATACATATTCCTGCTTTTGGTCCTGAAGATTTTGGCTGGAAGGTTGGGGAGAGAGAGAGAGGACAGGAAAAAAGAGAAAAGTGTTACGTGTGTAAGATTTTTCAACATTATTTGAACTGGACTGGAATCTCTTCTTCTGTATACTTCAACCATCGAAGGTTAGGGAAGTTTTCGACATAAGTTAGGATTTAAAATACCAAAAAAATTCGTTCTTCGGCTAAGAGCTCTGAGTTTCACCAATGGTGGGATTTAAGGGGGGTATGCGACCCGTTCTTGCCCACCATGAAGGTAGCCGCATTCCGACTTCGGGGATGTAATGCATGCTGGGTATGTTTGTTAATTTCCGTTACCCCACCAAACGATGACAGGAAATACTAGATCTTGCATATTTGGATCTGATGTATGTCTACACACGAAAAGGAATTAAGGCACTGGCAGGCCTGCACTTGAAGTTGACCTGGGAGAT
>CM054156.1:55304592-55314592 GCA_028751875.1 Rapana venosa
CAACAACTGCAAGTACTGTATAAACCCAGCTATGGAGACAGGCCTTCAGAGCCATCACTGAATGGAACCACATGATTACTACAGCATAGAGAAGAATTCATCTGAGCTGTCTGCCCAATTCAAGAGTGATACTTTCCATTACCTACCAACTCTCAAAACACAGGCACTTCGCTACTTCACTACTTCTCTACTCCACCCCCTCCACCCTCCCTTTTCCTCCACCTCCCGGGTCATCACAGTTCCTGTTATGTGTCTGGTGCTGAGTGGTGTGTGTGTGTGTGTTGGGGGAGGGGTGGTGGTGGTGGTCACAAGAGGAGAGTGGTGGGGTGAGATAGTTGTTTTCCATTGCCCCTCTGTCTGACCTTGTCCTTGTTTATGATCCTGCATTATTCTCTTCCCCCTCTTTTGTAGTGTGAAGGCTGAAGGTTGTAAAAGGAAAACTAGGAGTAATTTGTGAGTGGATTTTTTAAAACAGAACTTTTGTACTTGTTTCTTTCTCTTTTCTTCGGTCTAACGCAGAAGAAGAGGGGTAAAAGAAGGAGTGGGGAGCAAGATTAATGAACAGTAGGAGAAGGGTGTCTGACAAAAAAAGAGAGACAGAGGGAGAGCGGCGAATAAATACTGGGTGATGTAGAAATGCATGCTCCACAGAACAACGGAGCGCTACTAAATGTCTTCGCTTTTAAAGCAAGCCCAGTAGCGTAGTTTTGAGGGGATTTTTGTCCACAGCAGACGGGAGCAGAGGTGAAAGAAAAGAATGGGGATCAAGGATTGATAAGAAGCGGGAAAAGTATGACAGAGAAAGAGAGTCACATAGATAGAGAGAGGCAAATAAATTTGAGAAGAATCAGAAATATATGCTTAAAGAAAATGATCAAAACTGAATGGTTCTAAATGTTTGTGCTTTTATCCCAGCCTTGTTACTGAACTCTGAATTTCTAAAATTATTTTTCTGCACAACAATGGACAACCAGACAGTACAGGATCTTAACATTCAGAGCTGGACAATATAAAGGCACAAAGTACATGTCTTGAGACACCAGTAAGTAATGGAGTGAACTGATACAGCATACTTTTTGGATGCAAGATTTGTCAAGGAAAGTAGTAGAGAAGATTAAGTGTGTCCAACATATCTGGCCAAAGAACTTAACTGTGGGCTTCATCGTGACCCCATTTCAAACAATTTAGTTCTGGAGATGGATATGATGTTGACTTTGATTTTATTAAGATTATTCTAATCACCTTATTTAAGCTTGTTCCGCACCGTTAATGCTTTTACGTTATGATAGCAGTTAATGTACGTGGATTTACTTAAACTACCCCCATTAAGTATGAACTTGCTTAACATCACCAAATGAATGAGGTGATGATGAGTAGGGTTTTGTGTACATTACAAACAGGACAGCACCAAGAACAGAGCCTTGTAGAACACCAACAATTTGAGATCAACAATTTGATATGCTTTTAACTATGACAGAGATGTGCAATAAATACAGCAGGTCGAATTCAAAGTTTGTGAATGTGAAACACAGTCAGAGAGTCAGAAGCTAAAGATAGGTCACTAAGAGGAAGAACAGAGACATCGTTTTCGGAAAGCAACTGTGCAAAATGATTCAATTCGTTAATAATAAAATTGCAAATCCAGTATGCTGTCAAAAGGCAATACAGCATAACGCTGCAGAACTAAATGACTAATCTCAAATGTTGTATAATATTAACAGGACATAGATCTACTATGTTACGATTTATAGATTCAGTCATAGCAGTCCGTCTGTTTTACATTGCAAACTGCACTAGACCATGGTACAGTTAAGGAAATAACAAATGAATTTCAGTTGTTCATTCCGGCATTAAAACAGTGATGAAGGCTCGTGGGTTTCTGTCTGCACGAGTGCAAAAATGATAATCATATAGATCGTAAAAATGGTGTAGACTAATACCCTTTGTAGACACAGTCGTGACAGTAAAAAAATCCATCATTTCCAGACATGCCATTATTAAAAACAAATCCTGACAGTCTGAGCCCAGTTGTACATGACAAATTGCAGTAATTGCAGTAACTGTATTTGTGATAACAATTCCAGACCCGTGCCTTGCTCCTCTTCTTTCTATACTATTGTACTGTATATCCCTTGAAGTCTCAGCAGACTTCTCCCCAGGGGGCAGAGCACCCCGAATTTCATGCAGAGAAGTCTGCTGTGGCTTTAAGTGATATACAATACAATACAATATAATACAATACAATAAATACAATGCAATGCAATGTAATACAATACATTGTTTCTTATTTTCCCTTTCTTTCAGATGCTTATTATGCTTTTGTTTTAATTTTTCTTCCAGTTCCTCATGTCCTCATCAACATTTTTTTCTAGAGTCTCTTAATTCTTCTTCTTCTTCTTCTTCTTCTTCTTCTTCTTCTTCTTCTTCTTCTTCCTTTCTCTCTCTCTCTCTCTCTCTCTCTCTCTCTCTCTCTCTCTCTCTCTCTCTCTCTCTCTCTCTCTCTCTCTCTCTCTCTCTCTCTCTCCCTCCCTCCATCTCCTTTAAGCACTCTCTTTCAACATTTGTATTCTTTCTATTTCACACGTCCATGTTTTATTATAGTTAATTCTGCTATATCCGCCTCAAATCTCCAGGCCAGTAAGCTCTGATCTCTCTACTGTAAAAACAAAGTATTACTCTTCTCAAGTTCTTGATGCCACATCTATCTACAACCACTGTGAACTTCCTTCTATATTTTCTGCATTCTTTTCTGACAAAATCCGCTACATTCGCTATAGCTTGGATCAGACTCCTTTCCAGCCTGTAATTTGTGATCCTCAATTTTCTGGCACTCCTCTCCTGTCCTTTCATCCAGCAAGCGAGAAAGAAATCGAGACAATTCTGAAAGGAATGACTATAAAATCATGCGATCTCGACCAAATACCTGCTTCTCTTTTAGCGCAGTGCCTGCCACAGCTTATACCCACTATCACAAAGATAGTAAACTCATCTCTTGTTTCTGGAAATGTTCCTTCAGCTCTCAAAACTGCTTTAGTCACACCATTACTCAAAAAGCATGACCTTGACACTAACATTCTGAAGAATTACACACCTGTTTCCAACCTACCTTTTATCTCTAAAGTCCTTGAAAGAGTAGTTCTGAAACAGCTCAGCAACCACCTTCTCTCCAACAGTCTTCTTCCTGCGTTTCAGTCTGCCTATCGCACCAACCACAGCACTGAAACCACCCTAGTTCACACCTTAAACATGCTTCTACTTGCTTCAGACTCAGGGAAAATCTTCCTCCTCACTCTACTCGACTTATCTTCAGCCTTCGACACTATTGACCACTCTATCCTTCTCTCCCGTCTTCAAGAAAAGTTTGGCGTTACTGGTACAGCCCTCACCTGGTTTAGCTCATACCTGACTGACCGATTCCAGACAGTCACAGCAAACAAGATTCAGTCAGTACCTGCCAGACTGGAATGTGGAGTCCCGCAGGGATCAATTCTGGGCCCTGTTCTTTTCACTCTCTACACAGCTCCACTGTCACATATAATTAACCGTCATCAGATCTACCATAACTTTTATGCAGATGACTCTCAGATTCTAAGCAGTGACACTCCTGAAAATCTGCCTTCGCTCTTGATAAATATGGCCTACTGCTTTCAATATATCCAAAACTGGATGATAGAGAACAAGTTACAACTAAACGCTGATAAAACTGAAGCCATACTTGTAGGGACCAAAAACAAACTCTCTTCCATTACAACAGCTTCAATAGAATTCGGCAGTGCATCAGTCCCTCTTCCACTGCTATAAAGTATCTAGGGGTCATTATTGACAACACACTCTCTATGCAAAAATTCATCACCCAGACCTGCCAGTCGTGCTTCTATCAATCACGGCGTATTAGTGCAATTCGTAAGTACCCGTCCACAGACGCAACATCAAAACTCGTGGCATCTCTCATTCTTTCACGTCTGGACTATTACAATTCTATTTTGGCTGGTCTGCCAGCATCATCTATCCACTGCCTTCAACGTATTCAAAACTCTGCAGCTCGACTAGTCCTCAGAAAGAAAAAAATTTGAGCACATTACCCCTCTCTTGCGATCTCTCCACTGGCTGCCGGTGCCACAAAGAATAAACTATAAGATCAGTACTCTCTGTTACAAATGTCTCCACAAAACAGCACCCTCCTACCTCTGTGAATGTCTCCACCTGTACACCCCTTCTCGTTCCCTTCGCTCTGCTGCAGATTCCTTGTGCTTACAAACACCTAGATTCAACCAGTCCACTGTTTGCCGTCGCTCTTTCTCTGTTTCTGGTCCATCGATTTGGAATGGGCTCCCTATCTCTCTTCGGCAAAGACCTTCTTGTGCCACTTTTAAATCTGGCCTCAAGACATATTTGTTTCAAACCTAAGAATTTCCTCCCCTGTTTCATTTCATAGCTATCCCTGCTTTTCAACAGCCCAAAATTCCTTCACCATGCCAAAGTGTATAACGTGTGTGTGTGTGTGTGTGTGTGTGTGTGTGCATTTGGACTTGTTAGAACTATTACTTGCTATTGGCTGCATGACTGTGTAAGAATGAGTTGAGTGCAAGCACTTTGATTTGTCTGTGCAAGATACAGCGCTATATAAATTCCATTTATTATTATTATTATTATTATTATTATTACTGTCATGATCAGCACAAGCACATAATGAAACAAGAGTACACGGCTCTCTTTTTCTTACACACAGTCATGTGTGTGGTGTGTGTGTGTGTGTGTGTGTGTGTGTGTGTGTGTGTGTGTGTGTGTGTGTGTGTGTGTGTGTGTGTGTGTGTGTGTGTGTGTGTGTTGTGTGTGTGTGTGTGTGTGTGTGTGTGTGTGTGTGTGTGTGTGTGTGTGTGTGTGTGTGTGTGTGTGTGTGTGTGTGTGTGTGAAGGGGGTGGGGGCAGATGGGGAAGGGGGAGGGCCAGACTTCTAAATTCCATAGACTTCCTGGCTTTTTTCTGAAGTAGTGATCTATTGTCCACAGACAGTTTTTGCCACTGGAAAGAAAAGAAAAGAAATCCATTTAATCAGTCTGGGTCCAGATATCTGTGATTGACAGTAGCTCCATCATGTCAAGTTCTTTTGTTCTTTATTCAGACGGCAGTTTCTCTGTCTCTGTCTCTCTGGGTTTTTTGTTGTCTGTCTGTCTACCTCTCTCCCCTCTCTTCATTTCTCTCTCTCTCTCTGTCTCTGTCTTTCACATTGGATCTGTCTGTTTATCTGTCATCTGCCTGTCTGTCTGTGTCTGTGTCTATCTCTCTCTCTCTCTCTCTCCTCTCTCTCTCTCTCTCTGTTTTTCTCTCTGTTAGTGACTCTCTCCCTTTGTTTTCTGCCTGCCTGCCTGTCTGTCTGTCTGTCTGTCTGTCTGTCTCTCTCTCTCTCTCTCTCTCTCTCTCTCTCTCTCTCTCTCTTTCTTTCTTTCTTTCACTTTGTATCTGTCTTTGTCTCTGTCTATCTGTCTGTCTGTCTGTCTGTATCTCCCTCTCTCCTTTTCCCTACCCCCTTTCAACATCATTTTGTATTCTTTCTGTTTCACACACATCCATGTTTTATTATAATTAATCATGCTATATCTGGCTCGCCTCTCCAAGCCAGTAAGCTCTGATCTCTCTACTGTCATGATCAGCACAAGCACACAATGAAACAAAGAGTACACGGCTCTCTCTTTCTCTTCTTACACACAGTCTTGTATACGTTGATGTCATTCAATTCAATTCACTAAGAAGCAAACATGAACCATTCGAAGTGTGTGGGTGTGTGTGTGTGTGTGTGTGTGTGGTGTGTGTGTGTGTGTGTGTGTGTGTGTGGTGTGTGTGTGTGTGTGTGTGTGTGTGTGTGTGTGTGTGTGTGTGTGTGTGTGTGTGGAAGGGGGTGGGGGGAGAGGGGAGGAGAGGGGAGGGCCAGACGGCTAAATTTCCATAGACTTCCTGGCTTTTTTCTGAAGCAGTGATCTATTGTCCACAGACAGTTTTTGCCACTGGAAAAGTAAAACAGAAATCCATTTAATCAGTCTGGGTCCACGTATCTGTGATTGACAGTAGCTCCATCATGTCAAGTTCTTTTGTTCTTATTCAGATGGCAGTCTCTCTGTCTCTGTCTCTCCGTTTTTTCTGTCTGTTTGTCTTCCTGTCTACCTCTCTCTCTCTCTCTCTCCATTTTTCTCTCTGTCTGTGTCCCCGTCTTTCTGTCTTTCACATTGGATCTGTCTGTCTATCTGTCTGTCTGTCTGTGTCTGTGTCTATCTCTATCTCTCTCTCTCTCTCGCTGTCTCTCTCTCTCTCTCTCTCTCTCTCTCTCTCTCTCTCTCTCTCTCTCTCTCTCTCTCTCTCTTTTGTGTTTTTCTCTCTGTTTCTGACTCTTTCCCTTTATTTCTGCCTTCCTGCCTGTCTGTCTGTCTGTTTCTCTCTGTCTCTTTTTCTTTCTTTCACTTTGTATCTGTCTTTGTCTCTGTCTATCTGTCAGTCTGTCTGTCTGTATCTCCCTCTCTCCTTTTCTCTACCCCCTTTCAACATCATGTCCATGTTTTATTATAATTAATTCTGCTATTTCTGGCTCGTCTCTCCAGGTCAGTAAGCTCTGATCTCTCTACTGTCATGATCAGCACAAGCACACAATGAAACAACAATACACAGCTCTCTCTTTTTCTTCTTACACACAGTCTTGTATACAATGATGTCTTTAAATTCACCAAGAAGCAAACACCAACCATTCGAAGTGTGTGTGTGTGTGTGTGTGTGTGTGTGTGTGTGTGTGTGTGTGTGTGTGTGTGTGTGTGTGTGTGTGTGTGTGTGTGTATGTGTGTGTGTGAGTGTGTGTGTGTGTGTGTGTGTGGGTGGGAAGGGGGTGGGGGGACAGAGGGGGGAAGGGGGAGGGCCAGACTGCTAAATTTTCATAGACTTCCTGGCTTTTTTCTGAGGCAGTGATCTATTGTCCACAGACAGTTTTTGCCACTGGAAAAGTAAAACAGAAATCCATTTAATCAGTCTGGGTCCACGTATCTGTGATTGACAGTAGCTCCATCATGTCAAGTTCTTTAGTTCTTTATTCAGATGGCAGTTTCTCTGTTTCTGTCTCTCCGATTTTTCTGTCTGTCTGTCTTTCTGTCTACCTCTCTCTCTTTCTCTCTCCCCTCTCTTTCCATTGTTCTCTGTGTCTGTGTCCCTGTCTCTCTGTCTTTCACATTGGATCTGTTTGTCTATCTGTTTCTGTGTCTCTGTCTGTGTCTGTCTGTCTGTCTGTCTGTCTGTCTCTCTCTCTCTCTCTCTCTCTCTCTCTCTCTCTCTCTTTGTTTTTCTCTCTGTTTCTGACTCTTTCCCTTTATTTCTGCATGCCTGCCTGATTGTTTGTCTGTTTCTCTCTGTCTCTTTTTCTTTCTTTCACTTTGTATCTGTCTTTGTCTCTGTCTATCTGTCTGTTTGTCTGTCTGTCTCTCCCTCTCTCCTTTCCCCTGCCCCCTTTCAATATTATTTTGTACTCCTGTTTCACACACGTCCACGTTTTATAATTAATTATTCTATATCTGGCTCCTCTCTCCAGGCCAGTAAGCTCTGATCTCTCTACTGTCATAATCAGCACAAGCACACAATGAAACAAGAATACACGGCTCACTTTGTCTTCTTACACACAGTCTTGTATACGTTGATGTCATTCAATTCAATTCACTAAGAAGCAAACATGAACCATTCAAAGTGTGTGTGTGTGTGTGTGTGTGTGTGTGTGTGTGTGTGTGTGTGTGTGTGTGTGTGTGTGTGTGTGTGTGTGTGAGTGTGTGTGTGAGGTGTGTGTGTGTGTGTGTGTGTGTGTGTGTGTGTGTGTGTGTGTGTGTGTGTGTGTGTGTGTGTGTGTGTGTGTGTGTGTGTAGGAAAGGGGTGGAAGGGGGTGGGGACAGACGGGGGAGGGGGGAGGGCCAGACTGCTAAATTTTCATAGACTTCCTGGCTTTTTTCTGAAGCAGTGATCTATTGTCCACAGACAGGTTTTGCCACTGGAAAAGTAAAACAGAAATCCATTTAATCAGTCTGGGTCCACGTATCTGTGATTGACAGTAGCTCCATCATGTCAAGTTCTTTTGTTCTTATTCAGATGGCAGTCTCTCTGTTTCTGTCTCTCCGTTTTTTCTGTCTGTCTGTCTTTCTGTCTACCTCTCTCTCTTTCTCTCTCCCCTCTCTTTCCATTGTTCTCTGTGTCTGTGTCCCTGTCTCTCTGTCTTTCACATTGGATCTGACTGTCTATCTGTCTCTGTGTCTGTGTCTATCTCTCTCTCTCTCTCTCTCTCTCTCTCTCTCTCTCTCTCTCTCCCTCCCTTTGTGTTTTTCTCTCTGTTTCTGACTCTTTCCTTTTGTTTCTGCCTGCCTGTCTGTCTGTGTGTCTGGGTTTTTTTTCTCTCTCTTTCTTTCATTCACTTTGTCTCTGTCTTTGTCTCTGTCTATCTGTCTGTCTGTCTTCCCCCACCCTCTCTCTCCTTTCCCCTCCCTCATTTCAACATTATTTTGTACTCTTTCTGTTTTACACACTTCCACGTTTTATAATTAATTGTTCTATTTCTAACTCGACTCTCCAGGCCAGTAAGCTCTGATCGCTCTACTGTCATGATCAGCACAAGCACACAATGAAACAAGAATATAGGGCTCTCTCTTTTTCTTCTTACACACAGTCTTGTATAGGTTGATGTCATTCAATTCAATTCACTAAGAAGCAAACATGAACCATTCGAAGAGTGTGTGTGTGTGTGTGTGTGTGTGTGTGTGTGTGTGTGTGTGTGTGTGTGTGTGTGTGTGTGTGTGTGTGTGTGTGTGTGTAGGAAAGGGGTGGGAAGGGGGTGGGGGGACAGACGGGGGAGGGGGGAGGGCCAGACCGCTAAATTTCCATAGACTTCCTGGCTTTTTTTCCTGAAGCAGTGATCTATTGTCCACAGACAGTTTTTGCCACTGGAAAAGTAAAACAGAAATCCATTTAATCAGTCTGGGTCCACGTATCTGTGATTGACAGTAGCTCCATCATGTCAAGTTCTTTAGTTCTTTATTCAGACGGCAGTTTCTCTGTCTCTGTCTCTCCGTTTTTCTGTCTTTCTGTCTGTCTAACTCTCTCTTTATCTCTCCCCTCTCTTTCCATTTTCTCTGTGTCTGTGTCCCCGTCTCTCTGTCTTTCACATTAGATGTGTCTGTCTATCTGTCTGTCTGTCTGTCTGTCTCTCTGTCTGTCTGTCTGTCTCTCTCTCTCTCTCTGTTTCTGACTCTTTCCCTTTGTTTCTGCCTACCTGTCCGTCTGTATGTTTCTCTCTCTCTCTCTTTCTTTCTTTCAATTTGTCTCTGTCTTTGTCTCTGTCTATCTGCCTGTCTGTCTGTCTCTCTCTCCCTCTCTCCCTCCTCACTTTCAACATTATTTTGTACTCTTTCTGTTTCATACACGTCCATGTTTAATGATAATTAATTCTGCTATTTCTGGCTCCTCTCTCCAGGCCAGTAAGCTCTGATCTCTCTACTGTCATGATCAGCACAAGCACACAATGAAACAAGAGTACACGGCCCCCTTTGTCTTCTTACACACAGTCTTGTATACGTTGATGTTTTTCAGTTCAATTCACTAAGAAGCAAACATGAACCATTCAAAGTTGGGGGTGGGGGGGGGGGGGGGTAGGGGCAGGGCAGAGGGGGGAGGGGAGAGGCTCAGACCTCTTAAATTCATAGACTTCCTGCTTTTTTTCCGAAGCAGTGATCTATTGTCCACAGACAGATTTTGCCACTGGAAAAGTAAAACAGAAATCCATTTAATCAGTCTGGGTCCACGTATCTGTGATTGACAGTAGCTCCATCATGTCAAGTTAGTTTTTTTCAGAGTGCAATCTCTTTGTCTGTTTTTTCTGTCCGTCTGTCTGTCTGTCTCTCTGTCTGTTTTCTCTGTCTGTCTTATCTGTCTCCATCTCTCTCTCTCAGCATTGTCCCTGTCTGGTTTTTATCTGTCTATCTGTAGGTCTCTTT
>CM054156.1:55324592-55334592 GCA_028751875.1 Rapana venosa
GTCAACTCATTCTCTCTCTCTCTCCCCCCCCCTCTCTCTCTCTCTCTCTCTATCTCTCTCTTCTCTCCCTTACCCCCTCTCTCTCTCCCTTCCCCTTTCTTTCTCTTCCTTCCCTCTCTCTGTCTGTCCCTGTCTCTCTGTGTGTGTCTGCTTGTAACTGTCTCTTTAACAAAAAAAACTTTTTGGGTCTGCCTGTCTGTCCCTGTCTCTGTGAACTCTCTCTCTCTCCCTCTCTCTCCCTTCCTCCCTCCCTCCCACTTTCTCTCTTTCCCCCTTCATCCTTCCCTCTCCCTCTCTCTCTCTCTCTCTCTCTCTCTCTCTCTCTCTCTCTCTCTCCCCCTTCTTCATCCCCTCCTCTCTCTAAAATCTCATTTGGGCTCAGCATCACGGACACTTTCATTTTACTCGTCTTTACCTCATAAATGTCACGCGGTACAAGGGTACGCGCGTGTCATCATCATCATCTTTCCTCCATAGCTGACCTTAACCTCTCTGCAAGACAGATCAATAATTGCCCCCCCCCCTTCTTCCTGTGAGGATTGGGAGGGGAGGGGGTAGCAGTAGAGAGCTATCAGTAAAATAACATCCCCACCTTCTGGAAATTCTGCGCTAGAAATTTTCTACTTTCTACCCCTCTCTTTGTTCCTTTTCTTTCTGTCTCCTTCCCCCTTCTCAAGACAGAGAGGGAAGAAGAAGAAGAAGAAGAAGAAGAAGAAGAAGAAGAAGAAGAAGAAGAAGAAGAAAGAACAAGAAAAGAAAAGAAAAAGAAGAAGAAAAGAAGATAAAGGAGAGAAGAAGAAGAAGAAGAAGAGAAGAAGAAGAAGAAAGAAGAAGAAGAAGAAGAACAAGAACAAGAACAAAGAACAAGAACAACAAGAACAACAAGAAGAACAAGAAGAAGAACAAGAACAACAAGAACAAGAAGAAGAAGAAGAAGAAGAAGAAGAAGAAGATATGAAGTTTATATAGTGCTAAATCTTGTTTAAAAAAAACAACCAACAAACAAACAAATCGAAGCGCTTTTCTGCCTTCTTGGCCAATTCTCTTGCCTTTTCTTTCCAGAAAGGCTTGAAGTGATGTAAGAATTCTTTCCCACACCACCGAAGTCGGTTGCGCTGGGCCTGACGTTCCAGGGTCTTAACAGCAGCGCATGATGTTTAACCCCTCACGATAGTTACTGTCTGAGCGTTCGACAAAGAAGAGAGAAAGATCGGGTTAACAATTTTTTTTTATAGCATATAATGCCCCAGAGGGGACGGGATAGCTCAGTGGTCGGAGCACTCGCTTTCCCCCAGCCAAGTTAAGCAGCGTCGAGCGTGGTTACCAGTTGCATGGGTGACCGTTTGCGCGCCTTGGCTTCAGTACAGTTCCCCCAGTTCACCCATCTGTAAATGGGTACCTGCCCTCTTAAGGGTCAGGGAAGGTAAAGCAGCGAGGGAGAGGAGATGGGCGCCGCCCTCAACATGCTGGCCCTAGAGAAGTGAGGTCTCTGACGCCTCGCTCCCCTATGACCTTATAGGTTATGGGACTCCTTTACCTTTTACCTTTAATGCTCCAGATGTATATGTGCGTACCGACACCCATGTCCTTGGTTTATTAATAATAATAATAATAATAATAAATGGAACTTATATAGCGCTATATCTTGCAAAGACAAATCAAAGCGCATGCATTTAACCTCATCTTACACAGTCATGCAATCAATGATAAATAATCAACAGTTTAAACAGACAGATATTAAATCTCGCGACAGGACGATGAAGCTAGAAGTTAGTGTGTTAACATCCAGAGCCAATATCTCAAGAAGTAGAGACGAAGAGGCAGACAGACAAAACGATGGTGAAGACAGCATCAGAGAATGTGTGTATTGTCTGGCCTTTTCGGGGAACGAGATACTTACGGAGGAAAGATTTAAGACTGCGAGCTGGGAGCGAGTGGAGGAAGCTGGTTGCAAGTGGTGAGTGCCCTAACAGACTTAGGGATAGAGGAAGGAAAAGACATATCTCATAAAAACGAACGTTACTGGTGACTTGAACCACCGACCTTTTCAGATTATTTTTTGGGGGGAGCAGTAATATAATCCGAAACTCCAATAACCCAGAATTTTGCTCCACCCTTCCCCGTCCACTTGGCTGGTTTAAAATGAAGTAATCTAAACCAACTGCACTTTCACACCCTCCTTCCCCCCTGAGTGTCTCAGAATGCACGTTAGGTTGCTAGGACAAAGCAAGGAATTGAAACTGTGCTCGGAGAATTATTTCAAGGCAAGGAAATTGAAAAGTGTACTCAGAGAATTACATCAAGGCAAGGAATTGAAAACTGTACTTAGAGAGTTATTTCAAGGCAGGGAAATTGAAAACTGTACTCAGAGAATTATATCAAGACAAGGAATTAGAAACTATGCTCAGAGAATTACATCAAGGCAAGGAATTGAAAAATGTGCTCAGAGAATTACATCAAGGCAAGGAAATTGAAAAGTGTACTCAGAGAGTTATTTAACGGCAAGGAATGGAAAACTGTACTCTTACATCAAGGCAAGGAATTGAAAAATGTACTCGAAGAATTACATCAAGGCAAGAAATTGAAAATTGTGCTTGTGGAATTACATCAAGGCAAGGAATTGAAAATTGTATTCACAGAAATACATTTAGGCAAAGAATTAAAGATTGTACTCAGAGAATTACATCATGGCAAAAAATTTTAAATTGTACACAGAGAAATTACATCAATGTAAGGAATTAAACATTGTATACAGAGAATAACATCAAGACAAGGAATTGAAAACTGTGCTTGGAGAACTACATCAAGGCAAGTAATTGAATATTGTGATTGTGGAATTACATCAAAGCATGGGATTGGAAACCATGTTAGGAGAATTACATCAAGGCAAGGAATTGAAAACTATGCTAGGAGAATTACATCAAGGCAAGGAATTGAAAACTATGCCAGGAGAATTACATCAGGGCAAGGAATTGAAAAATTGTGCTCAGGGAATTACATCAAAGCAAGGAATTAAAAATTGTGCTTGGAGAATTACACTAAGGCAAGGAATTGAAAATTGTTCACAGAGAACTACATAAAAGAAAGGAATTGAACATTGCACACAGAGTTACATCTACGCAAGGAACTGAAACTTGTACACAGAGAATTACAGAATGCAGAAAAGTTCACCCAAACTGGATCCCATAGGAAAGATGAAATCAGTTCCATCAAATACACTTTCCCCAAGCTTAGTGTTCCTGCCCCAAAAACATCCCAGCGACTTTCGATTTTCCGCCAGTCTACTGATACCGTCTTAGAGTCTGCCTGCCTGTGAAACAAACGTCTGGCTCCAATGTCTAATAGTGGAATTTTTCCCTTTTTTAAAAAAAAAGAAATCAATCCTTTTTCTTGTCTTTCTGGTCTACAGAATGGTATCTGGACTCGTCATGGGATTAGCAGCAACAGAACTTTTTTTTTGTTGCTCATATGATAGACGAGGGTAGTTGCTGTCTGAGCATTCGACGACAACTACAAAGAACGGTATCTAAAGATTTAGTTTGCAAGTACAAGTTGTGATGAGTGTGTCACAGTCCTGTGAACAGAGTGGGTAAGCTTTTAATAAAATGGTGCTGAGATTGCAGGTCAAGCACAGAGCGCAAATCCAGCATAACTCAGACAAAGGTTCAGGGTTCAGAGTCCAGTGTTAAAACTAGCTCCCCTCCCCCTTTTTTTTCTTTTACCCAGTCAGGTCAGTTCCTGCACTAATTAGCAGAAGCTAGCCTTTATCTGGGCTGGGCTGGGATGGCAATGATAGCTGCTGAGAGTACTTGAAAATGGGGGGAACTGACAGCTGTGTGAGGGATGGAGTCTAGATGAGGTTAGGTGGGTTAAGGGTGGTGTTTTTCGTGCGCATTCAAAATGGCCTTCATAAGATCTTGTAGAAGCTAACTTCTTTTTTTAAATAAATACTAAGGCTAAGATAAAGGATAATTCTAAAGATTTGCTCATTTACGTTTAAGCAGGCAGGGGTGTGTGGAGATTAGACAGGAGCATATCTCATACACCCAAGGCATTATCAACCTTTGGGTGATTAATTTACATAACATCTCCTGTTGTCTCCTCGACTGTAGGGATGCAATTGATGGCAAATCTATTGATAATAAGAATAACTTGACTTGACTTGCCTTGACTTAACAACTACCCCTCTCCATCCATCTTTCTGTCTTCTGCCTTTTGCAGTACGTCTCTCAGTTTAAGGTCTTTAAGATATAAGTAATGTCCACCATCTTCCTCCCATTCTCCCACCTTGCACTGTGCCTGGCATGACTGTCTTGGCAAGTAAGCCATCTTTGGTTGAAAACTTTGGGCTGTGTAGCTGATCAGACATTTTCCAAATTGACATCTTGGCAAATCAAGTGTAACATCTATAGGAAAGTCCACACACACTGACAACCTAACTAAATCTGAAACTGTACGTGGTTTTACCATTTCTAACGGATTTCTCAAAGCACTGCACTTTCCCTTACCTCTTTCATCTAAGGTGACATACTGACATTTGGTTTCCGCCAACACTCCTGCTTTTAGCCATCTTTCTTTTGGAGAATAAGGTCAGCCCTGCTCTTCTCACACGCCGTGTTTGATGTCCTCTACACACAGCAGACCATGTGGAGTGTTTCCTGCCGGTGTAGCTATGTGCCTTCAGCAGATGAGTCCAGAGTTGTACAAGAGTCTGCTCTCTGGTCCTCTGTGTCACTTCCCCCCCCCCCCTCTCTCTCTCTCTCTCTCTCTCCAGTCTCTGCTTCGTTGCCCCAGTCAAGTGCCAGTGTAAAGAGGAGAGGGGACATGACTCAGCCCTGCTCTATGCCTGCAGGCATTTTGATGTCGTTGATGTTTCAGCTGTCTGTGCTCTTTATTGAACACTTTGAGTTTCTATGTATCTGCTGAATAATTATTTGCAGGATTTTCTCTGAGACACAAATATATTTTATGTGCAGAGCATATTAGACCATGCAGATTTTGAAACAGGCCTTAGCTGACTGAAATTTAGATTGTTGTATGGTAAATGTTACAGTAAGAGTGCCCCTAATTGAAGGTTCTTGGTTCAAAATTACACTGTAAGTGTTGATATGTGAATCAAGAATTAGTGGCATCCAAGAGGATATGGAAACATATTATATCTCAAACATGCAAAGCATTGCCAGTGCTTCATTACATGTCTTTAAGTCTTCTTGACCATAGAAGTGCCATACATCACTAAACATGCACCTCTCTCTTCTTCATACACCCCTTGCAGTGCTTCACTCAGCTTCAGGTCTGTCCGGTCTGATATGTTTTTCTTCTCCCATCTCCTTCTCTGTTTTTCTCTTTCCTTTCACCATGATTTGCAGCAGGACTGTCTTGAGCAGCCCTTTTGGGTGATAAATGGTCGGCTGTGTAGCTGATCAAACATTTTCCAAATTGGCATCTTGGCAAACAAAGGTTAACTTCTGTAGAAAATTACACACACCCGGATACCTTGAATAAATCTGAAACTGTACATGGTTTTACCACTTCTAACGGATTTCTCAAAGCACTGCACTTTCCCTTACCTCTTTCATCTGTGGTGACATACTGACATTCGGTTTCCGCCAACACTCCTGCTTTTAGCCTTCTTTCTTCTGGAAAATAAGGTCAGCCCTGCTCTTCTCACACGCCGTGTTTGATGTCCTCTACAAACAGCAGACCATGTGGAGTGGTTCCTGCCGGTGCAGCTCTGTGCCATCAGCAGCAAAGTCCAGAGTTGTACAAGTGTCTGCTCTCTGATCCTCTGTGTCACCTCTCTCTCTCTCTCTCTCTCTCTCTCTCTCTCCCTCTCTCTCTCTCTCTCTCTCTCCAGTCTCTGCTTCGTTGCCCCAAATAGTGGCAGTGTAAAGAGGAGAGAGGACATGACACAGCCCTGCTCTATGCCTGTAGGGATTTTGATGTCGTTGATGTTTCAACTAGCTTTGCTCTTTATTCAACACTTGGAGTTTCTATGTAACTACTGAATAATTATTTGCAGGATTTTCTCTGAGGCGCAGAATTATTTATTGATATTTTATGTGCAGAGCATATTAGATCATGCAGATTTTGCAACAGGCCTTAGCTGACTGAAATATAGATTGTTGTATGGTGAATTTTACAGTAAGAGTGCCCCTAATTGAAGGTTCTTGGTTCAAAATTACACTGTAAGTGTTGGTATGTGAATCAAGAATTAGTAGCATCCAAGAGATATGGAATCATATTGTATCTCAAACATGCAAGGCATTACCAGTGCTTCATTACATGTCTTAAAGTCTTCTTGACCATAGTTTTAGGTACCCTAAATCATTAAACAGTCACCTCTCTCCTTCATCCACCTCTTGCTGTGCTTCACTCAGCCTCAGATCTTTCCAGTCTGAGATGTTGTCCTCCTCCAATCTCCTTCTCCGTTTTTCTCTTTCCTTGCACTGTGCCTTGCAGGTCTTGGTAGCCTCTTTGATGGATGAACCTTCAGTCTGTGAATTTGATCATTTTACAAATTAGCATCTTGGCAAACGAAGTGTAACTTCTGTAGAAAATTACACACACCCGGATACCTTGAATACATCTTAAACTGTACATGGTTTTACCATTTCTAATGGATTTCTCAAAGCACTGCACTTTCCCTTACCTCTTTCATCTGTGATGACATACTGACATTTGGTTTCCGCCAACACTCCTGCTTTTAGCCATCTTTCTTCTGCAGAATAAGGTCAGCCCTGCTCTTCTCACACGCCGTGTTTGATGTCCTCTACCCACAGCAGACCATGTGGAGTGGTTCCTGCCGGTGCAGCTCTGTGCCTTCAGCAGCAGAGTCCAGAGTTGTACAAGTGTCTGCTCTCTGGTCCTCTGTGTCACTTCTCTCTCTCTCTCTCTCTCTCTCTCTCTCTCTCTCTCTCTCTCTCTCTCTCTCTCTCTCTCTTTCTCTCTCCAGTCTCTGCTTCACTGCCTCAGTCAAGTGCCAGTGTAAAGAGGAGAGGGGACATGACACAGCCCTGCTCTATGCCTGCAGGGATTTTGAAGATGTTGATGTTTCAGCTATCTGTGCTCCTCATTTATCGCTTGGAATATCTGTGGATCTGTTCGATGATCAATGCAGCATTTTCTAGAATGCCCAGAATGATTTTACAAAATTTTCTGTGTAGAGCATATTAGATTATACAGATTTTGGAACTGACCTTAGCTGACTGAAATAACTATAGATTGTTGTATTGCAAATTGTATCGTAAGAGTGCCACTAATTGATGTTCTTGGTAAGCCAAGAATACGTAGCATCTAAGGTTTGCAGAAACATGCCAATATGTCTCAAACATTCAAGGCATTATGTTTTATTAAATGTCTTAAAATCTTCTTGAAATCAGAGGTACCCTTAATCACTTAACATCCATCTCTCTCCTTCATCCACCTCTCGCTGTACTTCACTCAGCCTTAAGTCTGTCCAGTCTGAAATGGTGTCCTCCTCCAATCTCCTTGTGTGATTTTCTTGTTCCTTGCACTGTGGCTTGCAGGAGGACTGTCTTGGTAAACCTCTTTGATGGATAAGCCTTCAGGCTGTGAATTGGATAATTTTACAAAGAGGAATCTTGGCAAACGAAGTGTAACATCTGTAGAAAATTACACACACCCGGATACCTTGAATAAATCTGAGGAACTGTACATGGTTTTACCATCTCTAATGGATTTCTCAAAGCACTGCACTTTCCCTTACCTCTTTCATCCGTGGTGACATACTGACATTCGGTTTCCGCCAACACTCCTGCTTTTAGCCTTCTTTCTTCTGGAAAATAAGGTCAGCCCTGCTCTTCTCACACGCCGTGTTTGATGTCCTCTACAAACAGCAGACCATGTGGAGTGGTTCCTGCCGGTGCAGCTATGTGCCTTCAGCAGCAAAGTCCAGAGTTGTACAAGTGTCTGCTCTCTGGTCCTCTGTGTCACCTCTCTCTTTCTCTCTCTCTCTCTCTCTCTCTCTCTCTCTCTCTCTCTCTCTCTCTCTCTCTCTCTCTCTCTCCAGTCTCTGCTTCACTGCCCCAGTCAAGTGAAAGCGTTAAGAGGAGAGGAGACATGACACAACCCTGCTCTATGCCTGCAGGCATTTTGATGTCGTTGATGTTTCAACTAGCTTTGCTCTTCATTCAACACTTGGAGTTTCTATGTATCTACTGAATAAATATTTGCAGGATTTTCTCTGAGACACACAATTATTTTATGTACAGAGCATATTAGTTCATGCAGATTTTGAAACAGGCCTTAGCTGACTGAAATATAGATTGTTTTATGGTGAATTTTACAATAAGAGTGCCCCTAATTGAAGGTTCTTGGTTCAAAATGATATTGTAAGTGTTGGTATGTGAATCAAGAATTAGTAGCATCCAAGAGGATATGGAAACATATTATATCTCAAACATGCAAGGCATTACCAGTGCTTTATTACATGTCTGAAAGTCTACTTGACCATAGAAGTGCCATAAATCACTAAACAAGCATCCCTCTCCTCCATTCAATACCTGCTGTGCTTCACTCAGCCTCAGGTCTTTCCAGTCTGAGATGTTGTTCTCCTCCAATCTCCTTCTCCGTTTTTCTCTTTCCTTGCACTGTGCCTTGCAGCAGGACTGTCTTGGTAAACCTCTTTGATGGATAAACCTTCAGGCTGTGAATTTGATCATTTTCCAAAGTGGCATCTTGGCAAATGAAGTGTAACTTCTGTAGAAAATTACACACACCATGATACCTTGAATAAATCTGAAACTGTACACGGTTTTACCATTTCTAACGGATTTCTCAAAGCACTGCACTTTCCCTTGCCTCTTTCATCTATGGTGACATACTGACATTTGGTTTCCGCCAACACTCCTGCTTTTAGCCTTCTTTCTTCTGGAAAATAAGGTCAGCCCTGCTCTTCTCACACCCCGTGTTTGATGTCCTCTACAAACAGCAGACCATGTGGAGTGTTTCCTGCCGGTGCAGCTCTGTGCCTTCAGCAGCAAAGTCCACAGTTGTACAAGTGTCTGCTCTCTGGTCCTCTGTCTCTCTTCTCTCTCTCTCTCTCTCTCTCTCTCTCTCTCTCCTCTCTCTCTCTCTCTCTCTCTCTCTCTCTCTCTCCAGTCTCTGCTTCGTTGCTCCAGTCAAGTGCCAGTGTAAAGAGGAGAGGGGACATGACACAGCCCTGCTCTATGCCTGCAGGCATTTTGATGTCATTGATGTTTCAGCTATCTGTGCTCTTCATTCAACGCTTGGAGTTTCTGTGTATGTGATTATATGGTTAATGCAAGGTTAACTTGGATACACATATTATTACAATTTTACCATACCTTCTATGCCAAACCAGATTTGGTAACTAAGATTTTGTAACTGACATTTTGTTGATTGAAGTACAGACTGTTGTATTGTAAACATTTTATGATTAGAATTAGGAAAATTTTAAGTGAAAGCACTTGGTTCAATCAAACTTATCAACATAAGTACAAATAGTAAAATGAAGAATCAGTATCCAAAATCATCGCATACACACACAAACAAACAAATGTGCGTGCATGCTTGCGTGTGTGCATGATTGTATGACCGTAAGCGTGTGTGTGTGTGTGTGTGTGTGTGTGTGTGTGTGTGTGTGTGTGTGTGTGTGTGTGTGTGTGTGTGTGTGTGTGTGTGTGTGTGTGTGCACGCGAGCATGTATGTATGCTGATGCTAAACTAGGTCAGTACAAACGTATTAATTACACGGAAGCTATATCTGCTTTATTCAGCTAATTTATCACGCTGAACTCTTTTTTTAAGATGACAACAACAACAAACCAAATATGCACAAGGTCTTTTTCTTTCAGTGACCTAGCATGCGGGCAAGCGAGAGAGCGAGCGAGAGACAGAGAGAGAGAGAGAGAGAGAGAGAGAGAGAGAGAGAGAGTGAGAGACGGACAGACAGACAGACAGACAGAGATAGACAAAGATAGAGATAGAGAGACAGAAAGAGAAAGAAATCGGCAGAC
>CM054156.1:55337092-55342092 GCA_028751875.1 Rapana venosa
GGTGGGAACGAATTCAGCGCATTTTGACGTAGTTTATTTACACAAACGTGAAGAAGGATGAGAATCTAAACGTTCTGCTGGCAAAGGCTGCTAGATAGCACTAACTGTATTTATTTTCAAAGTGTACACTGTCAGTTCTCTTTTACATTATCACCTGCTATGCCAGATTTCAAAGTAGAAATATCATACAATACTAGAAGACATCATCGCAATTCTACTGTTGTTGGGGTTTTTTTTTGTTAACATGTATGTTAGATGATGTGTTTTCATATCAAATATTTTAAAGAGATGATCACTTTTTTTAAAGAACACCTAATATTTCAAATACCTATATCGTCATTTCATTTATAGAATTTAAAATAATCATTACTTGCCCAGTGTTCCTGAAACTTCCCTTGAACGTATTCTGGATAATGTCCAGTAATGTAGTGGTCTATGTTGCTACAGGTTTACTGTTAAATCCCATATTACGGCATTTGTTGTAGTTACATTATTTGCTGTGCTGTCCTACGTTGTATTTTGCTCTACGCTTGTTGTTAGTAATGTTTAGCACATCATTTTGCTTAATGCTATGAAGATGTATTCCGTCACAAAAACACATGTACACAAGTGCGCGAACAGGTATACACAAACACACACGCACGGACACACACATACAGACACAAATACACACACAGACGCACAGACACATATAAAGACGCACACATACACACACCACATACACACACACACACCACACCCACCAACCACAACCACGCCACACACACACACACACACACACTACACACACACACACCCCCCAACCACCACCGCCACCCACGCCACACACACACACACACACACCCTCCACCCCTCCCCCCCTCCCCTCAAAACACACCCCCCCCCCCACCAACACCCACCCTCACCTCCACTCACATCCCCACCCACACCCAAACCCCCCCACCCATCCCCCACCCCAACCACCCCAACCCCACCCCAACCCCTAGCCCAAGCCCACTCCTACACCCCCACCCCACCATACACCCCCCCCACCCCCAAACCTAACCCAACACCCTCCCCCCAAACCCCACCCCCCCCCCCCACCCCCCAACACCCCCACACCACAACCCCCTCCAACACCCAACCCCCCACCAACCCCCACCACCACCACCCCAACCCCCCCCACCCCCAACCACCCCTCCCCACCTCCCCCACCAACCACCCAACCCCACCACCACCCTCCCCCCAACACCCTACCCCACCCCACCATACACCCCCCACCCCAACCTCACACACCCAAACTTCCCCTACCACCCCCCAAACCACACCCCCATCCCCACACCAACCCCCCCCCCCACACCCACCCACACCCACCCACCACCACCCAACCCAACCCCTAACCCCAACCCCCAACCACTCTAGCTACCTAGCTAAACTAAACTAAACTAAACTCAACTAGACTCAAACTCAACTCAACTCAACTCAACTCAACTAAGCTAAGCTAAGCTAAGCTAAGCTAAGCTAAGCTAAGCTAAGCTAAGCTAAGCTAAGCTAAGCTAAGCTAAACTCAACTCAACTCAACTCAACTCAACTAAGCTAAGCTAAACTAAACTAAACTAAGCTCAACTAAACTCAACTCAACTCAACTCAGCTCAACTCAACTAAGCTCAACTCAACTCAACTCAACTCAACTCAACTAAGCTAAGCTAAGCTAAGCTAAGCTAAGCTAAGCTAAGCTAAGCTAAACTAAGCTAAACTCAACTCAACTCAACTAAACTCATCTAAACTCAACTCAACTCAAACTAAACTAAACTAAACTCAACTCAACTCAAACTCAACTCAACTCAACTCAAACTAAACTCAACTCAACTCAACTCAACTCAACTCAACTCAAACTCAACTCAAACCAAACTAACTCACTACTACTCACTCTTTGCCGTTGTCGGGCGGCGGCAGCGCCCCGATGGTGGTCAGCGTCAGCGTGGACCAGAAGAGCGAGGCCAGGTACTTGCGGCTCACCGAGGAGAACTCCCCGACGGGCCTCGGGTAGCTCCACTGCCCGCGGAACTCCTCGGCCTCGCTGATCATGTAGTAGAAGGCCGCGAACCAGTGGGCGCCCAGGAAGAGGATGTGGGTCAGGTTGGCCACCCGGATCAGGTTGGGGTAGGCGGTGCGGGATTCCAGCATGTGGATGAAGCGGAAGGTGCGGTAGACCTTGAGGAAGCGCGGGAAGCGGAGCATGGGGTGAGGTCCCGTGTGGAACTGCAGGAAGTCCAGAGGCAGCAGACACAGCAGATCCACCATGAGCAGCCGAGACTGGATGTAGTGCCGGGCCATCTTCTTCGAGTCGTATACCATCAGCCCCTTTAATGTTTTGGTTTGGTTTTGGTTTTTGGTTGGTTGGTTGTTGGTTGGTTGGTTGTAGTAGTAGGAAACAATGGGGGAGAAAGAAAGGAAAACAAAGTTTGTATAAAGAAAGGAAAAAAAAGTTTGTATAAAGAAAGGAAAACAAAGTTTGTATAAAGAAAGGAAAACAAAGTTTGTATAAGTGTGTGGAAGGAGCGGAAAGGTTGTTGTGCTGGGGCTTTTTTAAGTTACGAGAAAAGAGACAGGTTTTATTTATTTATTTATTTATTTATTTATTTATTTTTATTTTTATTTTTTATTTTTGTTTATACCGCTTTAAGTCACGTCAGATTTCTCTGCGTTGCAATTTAGGGCTGCTCTCTCTCTCTCCCCGGGGGAGAGCGCTGTCGCCAGAAGAGCAGCTCTACCCATTTTTTTTCTGTCTGCAACTGTATTTGTTTCCCTTTCATAGTGGCTTTTTTTCTAAAGAATTTTTTTGTTGTTGGTGGTGGTCGTCGTTGTTGTTGTTGTGGTGGTTGTTGTTAGAAAAATGGGAGGGAAAATAAGTGTGGGGAGTAATAAGAAAACTGTTGATGATAACAACAACAATAATGATAATAACAACAACAACAATAATAATACTGCGAATACTACTACTAATAACAATAACAACGATGATAATAATAACAATAATAATAACCCAATGATAATAAAAAATATAATTATTATAATAATATCATGAGGATGAGGATGGTGATGATGATGGTGATGATGATGATGATGATGATGATGATGATGATGGTGGTGGTGGTGGTGATGATGATGATGATGATCATGGTGATGATAACAATAAATGGAATTTATATAGCGCTATAATCTTATAAAAACAAATCAAAGCGCTTTCATTCAACACACCGCTACACATACAACCAATAACAATTAACGGTGTTAACAAATTCAAATATGCGCGCGCGCACACGCACGCACACACACACACACACACACACACAACACACACACACACACACACACACACACACACACAGAGCCAAGTGGTTAGAACATTGTGCTCGCAATCTGAGGACCCGGGGTTCGATTCCCGTTCAAGTGGATTTTTTCTCCTGGAGTTAACATCAGTGCAGACTCCACTCTCCCAAAAAGTCCTTTAGATGAGACTATAAACCGAGACGTCGTGTGCGAACGCACGCAGAACATCTTGCCCATACGTTAAATCCTGTTCCGCTATTCGTAAGAGTAGGCCATTGTGTGCCGGTGGGAACGGATGACAGAATTTACAAAACCGCATACACATGGGGACTAGATGTAAAAAACACATAAGTGCTTATTCCATTATCCTCGATATAAAAGAATAAAATACACACACACACACACACACACACACGCGCGCACGCGCGCGCGCGCGCGCATGCTTTTTTTGCACAGAAGATGAAAGAGTCAAAGAAAGAAACTTTACAGGGGGTTGACAGAAAGGAAATAGAGATGCACAAAAGAATGATGGGGGAAAAAATCAAGAATAAGACAAAATGATCAAGAAGAATGAACACGAACTCAAAGAAACATTATATTTCAGAGCGGAAAGAAAATAACAACCCCCCCCCCCCCCCACACACACACACACACCTCGCCCCCTGCTAGTAAGCTGCCTATCTTAACTTTACAGTTCTCCTGTCACAATATTCTTTGTGTATTACATTACAGATGACCATTCAGGGCTTTCCGGACCCTGTAGATCTGATTGTCTTGATGCTAGGCCTCTTTAAGATTTAGATCTCTATCCTTTCTTTTTGGAAAAAACGTGGACGCTCAGGGCCGATTTTGTATCTTAAAAAACCCAGCAACAACAACAACCCAGCTCCCTTTAGTTTTGTTCTGCATAACTTAAGAGCCAACTTTGACCATTAATCTTGTAATTTGTTTAAATTAAGTTTAGTTTGAGGACCCATTATGGTTGCTGAGAGCAATTCTAGATCTTCAGTATAAAGACCCCCCCCCTCCCCCTCAACAACAAAAAACCAAAACATCCCCCCCCAAAAAAAAACAACCCCAACCCCAAAACGCCCAACAATACCCTAAAAATAAACCCAAAAAAACCCAACCGAACAAACAATAAAACATAAGTAAACTAACAACAACAAACAACAAACCAAACAAAAACCAGAAACCACTCTGTCTCCTGTGGTAATGTAAAACTAATCTATCTCGTCATTAAAACTGAACTATAATTATCATTGACAGAAACTTTATGCATTATCACCAAAAACTTGTTTGTTGAGCTTGAACGTGACGAAATTTTCGGCTATGTATCACAATGTTATGTTGGACGTCATCTGTGTCTTAAAATGCGTCATCATCTAAGCTACTGTTTTGAAAGCTTATGACTAAAACACATGTAAAGGCTATAGCTGAAATATTTGCTTTGAAGTATTGGCATTAGTATTACCGTCACATAGCGTTTAGGTCTAGATCTAAACAAGCACTAATTATTGTCAGATTTTTTGTAAATCGCATCGTAGCGTTTGACGATATAATTATTTCTTGCTTCAGTACTGCAGATCAGTCAGACAGATAAAACAATTAGCAATCTACGTGCGTGTTATATTATATTTCATTTCTTTTCAAAAGAAAGGATGTAAATCTAAAACTTAAGAGGAAAA
>CM054156.1:55347092-55357092 GCA_028751875.1 Rapana venosa
TCGTAGTATAACACATCAGTCACAGAGAATGAAAGAAAGAACGAAAGACAGAAAGAAAGTGAAGAAAGAAAGAAAGAAAAGAAAAGAAAAGAAAGAAAAGAAAGAAAGAAAGGCAGGCAGACAGACAGACAGACAGACAAACAGACAGACAGGCTGACAGACAGACAGACGAGACAGACAGAAAACCTGGCTGACCCCCTCTGAGTTCTCTGCCCTTGTCCCTGCTCTCTATGTCAGCAGAGTAAACGAGGAAGAAAAAAGACAGAAAAGTACATCAACAAAAAAAGAGAAAAAAATCAAGTTCTGAAGAAAAAAAAATCCAGAAACAAGAAAATAAAACAAGGAAGAAAAGAAGAGGTGAAAAGAAGAAAACAGAGATAGAAGAAAAGAGAAAAGAGCGATTAAAAAAAAAAAAAAGAGTTCTCTTACTCCGTCCGACCTAAAACCGAATGAAAAGGGGAGAGAATAAAGAAAAGAATATGAGACAAACAAAAAAAAAGAGGAGAAAAGAAGAATGGAAGAGAAAGGAGAAGACAAGGAGGAAGAAAAGGCGAAGAGTGAAAGTAGGAAAAAAAATAAGGAAAGAAGAGAAATAGTACAAAGAAAAAGCAGACCAAACAACAAAACAAAAACAAAAAAGACCAAAAAAAGAACACGACAAAATGGACCCAAAAATGTAAAGAAGAAGTAGAAGTAGAAGCAGTAAAATGCAAAGAAGAAGAATAATAAACACAATAATGGGAAGAAGAAGAAGAAGGGACAGAAAACGAAGAATGCGAAAACCCCAGCCCAAATAAGAAGGAACATGTGAAGAGGAAGAATACAGGGTAGAATTCCAAGAAGAATGTAAAGATGAAGAAAGCTTACAGACCCACAGACAGACAGAATAAAAGAAAGAAAAAAGAAAAGAAAGAAAGAAAGTAAGAAAGAAAGAAAGAAGAAAAGAAAGCAAGAACGTAAAACAAGAAAGAAAAGAAAGAAAGAAAAGAAAATCAAGCAAAAAAGTCGTAGTATAACACATCAGTCACAGAGAATGAAAGAAAGAACGAAAGACAGAAAGAAAGTGAGAAAGAAAGAAAGAAAAGAAAAGAAAAAGAAAGAAAGAGAAGAAAGAAAGGCAGGCAGACAGACAGACAGACAGACAGACAAACAGACAGACAGGCTGACAGACAGACAGACGAGACAGACAGAAAACCTGGCTGACCCCCTCTGAGTTCTCTGCCCTTGTCCCTGCTCTCTATGTCAGCAGAGTAAATGAGGAAGGAAAAAAGACAGAAAAGTACATCAACAAAAAAACAGAAAAAAAACAAGTTCTGAAGAAAAAAATCCGAAAGAAACCAGAAAATAAGACAAGGAAGAAAAGAAGAGGTGAAAAGAAGAACAAAAAGATAGAAGAAAAGAGAAAAGAGCGATTAAAAAAAAAAGTAAAATGAGTTCTCTTACACCACCTAAACCGAATGAAAAGGGGAGATAATAAAAAAGGAATATAAAACCAACAAAAAAGAGGAAGACAAGAAGAATGGAAGAGAAAGGAGAAGACAAGGAGAAAGAAAAGGCGAAGAGTGAAAGTAGGAAAAAAAATAAGGAAAGAAGGGAAATAGTACAAAGAAAAAGCAGCAAAACAACAAAACAAAACAAAAAAGACCAAAAAAAGAACACGACAAAAATGGACCCTGAAAATGTAAAAAAGAAGAAGAAGTAGAAGTAGGAGCAGTAGAATGCAAAGAAGAAGAAAAAATCCCAAAATAATTGGAAGAAGAAGACGAAGAAGAAGAAGAAGAAGGGACAGAAAACGAAGAATGCGAAAACCCCAGCCCAAATAAGAAGGAACATGTGAAGAGGAAGAATACAGAGTAGAATTCCAAGAAGAATGTAAAGATGAAGAAAGCATACAGACCCACAGACAGACAGAATAAAGAAAGACAAAAAGAAAGACAGAAAGAAAAAAAGAAAGAAAGTAAGAAAGAAAGAAAGAAAGAAAGAAAGAAAGAAAGAAAAGAAAGAGAGAAAGAAAGAATGAATGAAAGAAAGAAAGAAAGAAAGAAAAGAAAGAGAGAAAGAAAGAAAGAAAGAAAAAAAAGGAAAAGAAAGAGAGAAAGAAAGAATGAATGAAAGAAAGAAAGAAAGAAAGAAAAGGTAGAAAGAAAAGAAAGAAAGAAAGGCAGACAGACATACAGACATACAGACGGGCTGACAGACAGACAGACGAGACAGACAGAAAACCTGGCTGATCCGTTAAGTGGGCCCACCCCCTCTGAGTTCTCTGCCCTTGTCCCTGCTCTCTATATCAGCAGAGTAAATGAGGAGGGAAAAAGACAGAAAAGTACATCAACAAAAAAACAGAAAAAAACAAGTTCTGAAGAAAAAACTCCAGAAACCAGAAAATAAGACAAGGAAGAAAAGAAGAGATGAAAAGAAGAAAACAGAGATAGAAGAAAAGAGAAAAGAGCGATTAAAAAAAAAGAAGTAAAATGAGTTCTCTTACTCCGTCCACCTAAAACCAAAAGAAAAGGGGAGAGAATAAAAAAGGAAAAATACACAACAACAAAAGAGGAAGACAAGAAGAATGGAAGAGAAAGGAGAAGACAAGGAGAAAGAAAAGGCGAAGAGTGAAAGTAGGAAAAAAAATAAGGAAAGAAGGGAAATAGTACAAAGAAAAAGCAGCAAAACAACAAAACAAAACAAAAAAGGCCAACAAAAAAAAGAACACCACAAAAATGGACCCCAAAAATGTAAAGAAGTAGAAGCAGTAGAATGCAAAGAAGAAGAATAAAATACAAAATAATTGGAAGAAGAAGAAGGAGGTGTATGATGATGATGATGATGATGATGATGATGATGTTGATGATGAAGAAGATGAAGAAGAAGAAGAAGAAGAAGAAGAAGAAGAAGCAGAAGAAGAATGCGAAGAAGAAGAAGAAGAAGAGGAAGAGGAAGAAGAGGAAGAGGAAGAAGAAGAAGAAGAAGAATGAAGAATGCAAAGAAGAATGCAAAGAAGAAGAAGAAGAAGAAGAAGAAGCAGAAGCAGAAGCAGAAGCAGAATGCAAATATGAAGAAAATTTCGAGAGAAAAAAATGCAAAAAAAGAATGCCAAGAAGAATGTAAAAGAGGAAAAAAGTAGACAGACACACAGACAAAGATAAAAAAGAAAGAAAGTAAGAAAGAAAGGGAAACCCAAGCACTACATACATACAGTACAGCAGTCACAAAGGAAGACAGACACAGGCTGACAGAAAACTTGACAGATCCGTTAAGTTGACCCACCCTGAGTTGTCTCTGAGTTGTCTACTCTTGTCCCTGCCCCTGTCTCCGAAAATAAAGCAAAGGATGGGTGGGTGGGGGCAGGAATGGGGATGAGGGTATGGGGGGGGGGGGATTAAAACCCAAATTTAGAAGAAAGAAAAAAAAATGGAAGAGAAACTATCTTTGGTTAACAGCAAAGGGATTATAAAAAGAACCCCAGTAGATTGTAACAGAGGAAAAGAAAGGAAAAAAACGATAACAAAAGTAAATGAACTCTTGTGCTCTGTCCCTGTAAAATGTCCCCCCAAAAGTGGAAAGGAGGGCGAGCAGGTAGAAACGAAGATGAGGATGAGAAAAAGAAAGGGAAAGGGAAGAGTAAGGATGAGAAGGAGGATTACTAGAAGAAGAAGAAGAAGAAGAAGAAGAAGAAGAAGAAGAAGAAGAAGAAGAAGAAGAAGAACAAGAACAAGAACAAGAAGAAGGAGGAGGAGAAGAAGAAGGAGGTGGTGGAGGAGGAGAAGGAGGAGGAGGACAGCAGCAACAACAAGAACAACAACAACATCAAGAACATCATCATTAACAACAACAAAAACAACAACATAAACAACACAACCAACAAGAACAACAACAGCACAAAGAAACAGAGCATCCAGACCAAACCAAATTAGAACACAAAAAAACTGAACGACAACCGGCACTGGTAAAGAAAAGGCAACACAGCAGATGAAGAATACCACATCTACACCATCTAGACGTTTTGGTCTGTCTCTGCTTATCTGTCAGTTTTCAGAGTTTTGTCTGTAATGCCTTTGTCTGTTTCTCTGTGTGACGTCTTTTGTCCATCTGTCTGAGTGTAGGACTTTTTTTGGGGGGGTAAGGTTTTGTGTTATTGTTTCTTTATGAACTATTACTTTTCTATCTATAAAAAAGAGCGCTTTGATTTGTTGCTTTACAAGATTCAGCGCTATATAAATTTCATACGTTATAATTATTATTATTATTATTATTATTATTATTATTATTATTATTATTATTATTATTATTATTATTATCTTGGATACAAAGAGAGCGAGAGCGAGAGAGAGAGTGAGTGAGACAGCGAGAGACGGAGAGAGACATTTATTTATTTATTTATGTTATTTATCTATTCTTTGATATCGAGGATAATGGAATAAGCACTCATGTGCTTTTTTACATCCAGTCCCCGTGTGTATGCGGTTTTGTAAATTTTGTCATCTGATTCCACCGGCACACAAAGGCCTACTCTTCCGAAAAGCGGAACAGGATTTAACGTGTGCGCAAGATGTTCTGCATGCGTTCGAACACGGGGCCTCGGTTTATAGTCTTATGCGAAGGACAGAGAGAGAAAGACAGACAGAGAGAGACAGACAGACAGAGAGAGAGACAGAGACAGAGACAGAGACAGAGAAAGAAAGACAGTGACAGAGAGACAGACAGACAGACAGACAGATAGAGAGGACGTGGGGAGGGGAGGACTGGCAGAAGACTTGACTGATACGTAAAATGGATCTACTCGCTCTGAGTTGTCTACTCTTGTCCCTGCCCCTGTGTCAGAAAAGTGACAGAAGGACGGGTGGTGGTGGGTGTTGGGGTGGGATCGGGGTTGGGGGGGGGAGGATATAAACCGAAACTTTGGTGGAAAGTTAAAAAAAAAGTTTTGAAGAGAAAATCTCTAGAGGTTAGTTAAAAGTAAAGGGACAAAACCGCAGGTTGTAACTGAGGAAAAGAAAGGAAAATAACGATAACAAAAGTAAATGACCTCTTGTACTCTGTCCCTGTAAAATGTGCCCCCAAAAATTGGAAAGGAGGGCGAGCAGGTAAAAACGAAAATGAGGCTGAGAAAAAGAAAGGGAAAGGGAAGAGGAAGGATGAGGAGGAGGAGGATTACTAGAAGAAGAAGAAGAAGAAGAAGAAGAAGATGATGATAATGATGATGATGAGATGATGATGATGATGATGATGATGATGATGATGATGATGATGATGATGATGATGAAGAAGAAGAATTG
This sequence comes from Rapana venosa, assembly GCA_028751875.1. Taxonomy (NCBI): domain Eukaryota; kingdom Metazoa; phylum Mollusca; class Gastropoda; order Neogastropoda; family Muricidae; genus Rapana; species Rapana venosa. Next base: position 55,352,366 of record CM054156.1, read on the forward strand.
CGAATAAGAATTACGAAGAATATATGCAAAGAAGAATTGCAAAGAAGAATTGCAAAGAAGAAGAAGAAGAAGAAGAAGAAGAAGAAGAACAACAACAACAACAACAACAATAACAAAAACAACAAGATTAACAAGAACAGCAACACCACCAAGAAACAGAACATCCAGACCAAACCAAATCAGAACACACAAAGCCTGAACGACAACCGGCACTGGTGAAGAAAAGGCAACACAGCAGATGAAGAGTACCACATCTACACTGTCATGGATACAGAAGAGAGAGAGAGAGAGAGAGAGAGAGAGAGAGAGAGAGAGAGAGAGAGAGAGAGAGAGAAAGAGAGAGAGAGAGAGAGGGAGGGAGAGTGAGAGCGAGAGGGAGAGAGAGAGAGAAAGAGGGGGTAGGGGGAGAGAAAGAGGGAGAGAGTGCGAGAGAGAGGGAGAGAGAGAGAGAGAGAGAGAGAGAGAGAGAGAGAGAGAGAGAGACATAGAGAGAGAGGACATAGAGAAAGAGGGAGAGAGAGAGAAAGAGGGGGTATGGGGAGAGGAGAGAGGGAGAGAGTGCGAGAGAGAGGAGAGAGAGAGAGACATAGAGAGGAGAGAGAGAGAGAGAGAGAGAGAGAGAGAGAGACATAGAGAGAGAGGGGAGAGAGAGGGGAGAGAGACAGAGACAGAGAGACAGAGAGACTGAGACAGACAGACATACAGACAGACAGACAGAGAACTCTGAACTCTGAACGGGAGAGAGAGAGAGAGAGAGAGAGAGAGAGAGAGAGAGAAGAGAGAGAGAGAGGAGAGAGAGAGACATAGAGAGAGACATAGAGAGAGAGACATAGAGAGAGATGGGAGAGAGAGAGAGAAAGAGGGGGTAGGGGAGAGAGAGATGGAGAGAGTGCGAGAGAGAGGGAGAGAAAAGGAGAGAGAAAAGAGAGAGAGAGAGAGAGAGAGACATAGAGAGAGAGACAGAGAGAGAGAGGGGAGAGAGAGAGAAAAGAGAGGGTAGGGGGAGAGAGAGAGGGAGAGAGTGCGAGAGAGTGGGGAGAGAGAGAGAAAGACATAGAGAGAGAGAGATAAAGAGAGACATAGAGAGAGGGGAGAGAGAGAGAGAGAGAGAGGAGAGAGAGAGAGAGAGAGAGAGAGAGAGAGAGAGAGCAAGAGAGAGAGACAGAGACAGAGACAGAGAGACTGAGACAGACAGACATACATACAGAAAGACAGACAGAGAACTCTGAACTCTGAACGGGGGAGATAGAGAGAGGAGAGAGAGAGAGGAGAGAGAGAGAGAGAGGAGAGAGAGAGAGAGAGAGAGAGAGAGAGACATTCAGACAGACAGACAGACAGAAAGACAGACAGACAGACAGAAAGACAGAGAGAAAGACACAGAGAGAGAGAGAGAGAGAGAGAGAGAGAGAGAGAGAGAGAGAGAGAGAGAGTAGAGAGAGAGAGAGAGAGAGAGAGAAGAGAGAGAGAGAGAGAGAGAGAAAGAGCGCGAGAGAGAGATTCAGACAGACAGACCGAAAACTTGGCCGATCCATCCATTCCGTGGGCACACTCCCTTTGAGAAGTTTTCTCTTTTCAGCGAAACTTCAAAAGGATCGGCGTCTTTTAAACGAAAATCCAGGGGATACATGAAATGTAACAGAATTTCAAGCTAAAATTGATGATGTGTAGACACCTCTGAAGATATTGATGTATCACTTAGTAGTATCTAATACATTTAGAATTCAGGCGATACTTTTTTTTAAAGTACCATTAGAAAATATTGCTGCCAACCAAAATTCATCATAAAACCATGAAAGTTATCTTAAACAATAATGAAGGTTCCTGTCACAAAATTAAAAAAAAAAATACGCACACCACTGGAATGCTTGGTACATTCATGTTTCCTTAAACTGAACAAGCGTTGACACGAATTACAGGCCTCTGTCCTGCAAAATTTGATCTGTAGGATGTGTACACAAACACGGAAGGTGTTACAGCACTGACAGGTCTGCACTTCGCGTTGTCAAAGAATATGAACACAACTGCCACCCTGAATTTGCCAGACGCAGTTGTTGAGAGTCAAGTCACGACTTTAAAAACAGATTGTCTTAACTACTCGGCTGTAGCCTGTGGCAAAAAAAACCTATCAATAGATTCTGCAGGAAGATCTCCAAATAGTCTTCAAATCAAAAGCAAATACAAGACAAAAAGCAAAAAAAATCCAACTCATTTTCAAGGAACCTATGATTACCAAAAAAATTTTGCAACTGTATCATCTTCCTGAACTGAGCGTCAAGAAAGAAAACGAGGACAGGAAGGAAAGAGAACACAAAAAACCAAAAAAACCCAAAAAGGTTAAAAACAGAAATAAAAACCCAGAGACCAATGAATACCGCAGGGTAGGAAGCGGTCAAAGAAAAAGGAAGAAATAAAGAAAAGAAGGTGAAAAAACACCTAGCCCTTTTCCCTACGCCCGCCCCCCCCCCCCCCCTAAAATTAAACAACAACCCCACCCCCACCCCACCCCCAACCAGCAACCCCCCCAAAAAACAAAAAAACAAAAACAAAACCCTAGACAGTAGTAAATGGAATGAACAGGAAGAAAGTGCAGAGAAGATCAAAAGAGACTTAATAAGGCCAAAAAATCAGGAGGAGAATAATGGCGAAGAAGAAGAAGAAGAAGAAGAAGAAGAAGAAGAAGAAGAAGAAGAAGAAGAAGAAGAAGAAGAAGAAGAAGAAGAAGAAGAAAAGAAAAGAAGAAGGAGGAGGTGGATGAGGAGAAGGAGGAGGAGGAGGAGGACAGCAGCAACAACAAGAACAACAACAACATCAAGAACATCATCATTAACAACAACATAAATAACACAACCAACAAGAACAACAACAACACAAAGAAACAGAGCATCCAGACCAAACCAAATCAGAACCAAAAAACGTTAACGACAACCAGACTGGTAAAGAAAAGGCAACACAGCAGATGAAGAGTACCACATCTACACTGTCATGGAGAGGAGAGAGAGAGAGAGAGAGAGAGAGAGAGAGAGAGAGAGAGAGAGAGAGAGAGAGAGAGAGAGGGGGGGGGGTAGGGGGAGAGAGAGAGGGAGAGAGAGAGGGAGAGAGAGAGATAGAGAGAGAGGGGGGTAGGGGGAGAGAGAGAGGGAGAGAGTGCGAGAGAGAGGGAGAGAGAGAGAGACATAGAGAGAGAGACATAGAGAGAGAGGGAAGAGAGAGAGAGAGAAAGAGGGGGTAGGGGGAGAGAGAGAGGGAGAGAGTGAGAGCGAGAGAGAGAGAGAGAGAGAGAGAAGAGAGGGTAGGGGGAGAGAGAGAGGGAGAGAGTGCGAGAGAGTGGGAGAGAGAGAGAAAGACATAGAGAGAGAGACATAGAGAGAGAGGGAAGAGAGAGAGAGAAAGAGGAAGTAGGGAGAGAGAGAGAGGGAAGGAGTGCGAGAGAGAGGGAGAGAGAGAGAGAGAGAGAGAGAGAGAGATAGATAGAGAGAGACATAGAGAGAGGGAGAGAGAGAGAGAGAGACAAAGAGAGAGAGAGACAAAGAGAGAGAGACATAGAGAGAGAGGAGAGAGAGAGACAGAGAGACAGAGAGACTGAGACAGACAGACATACATACATACAGACAGACAGAGAACTCTGAACTCTGAACGGGAGAGAGAAGAGAGAGAGAGAGAGAGAGAGAGAGAGAGAGAGAGAGAGAGAGAGAGAGAGAGAGAGAGACATACATACAGACAGACAGAGAGAAAGACACAGAGAGAGTGAGAGAGAGAGCGGAGAGAGAGATTCAGACAGACAGACAGACAGACAGAAAACTTGGCCGATCCATCCATTCCGTGGGCACACTCCCTTTGAGAAGTTTTCTCTTTTCATCGAAATTTCAAAAGGATCGGAGTCTTTTAAACGAAAATCCAGGGGATACATGAAATGTAACAGAATTTCAAACTAAAATTGATGATGTGTAGACACCTCTGAAGATAGTGATGTATCACTTAGTAGCATCCAATACATTTAGAGTTTAAGCGATACTTTTTTTTTTTAAAGTACCATTAGAAAATATTGCTGCCAACCAAAATTCATCATAAAACCATGACAGTTATCATAAACAATAATAAAGTTTCCTGTCACAAAATTACCCCCCAAAAAATCACGCATACCACTGGAATGCTTGGTACATTCATGTTTCCTTAAACTGACCAAGCGTTGACACGAATTACAGGCCTCTGGCCTGCAAATTTGATCTGTAGGATGTGTACACAAATACGGAAGGTGTTACAGCACTGGCAGGCCTGCACTTCCAGTTGACCTGGAAGATCATAAGAATTGCCAGACTTAATTTTCCGGACGAGATTCGAGCCACGACTTAAAAAAAACACCTCATGGGACTACTAAAATCAGAAGATTTTAACCACTCGGCTGTAGTTTCCAGCAAAAAAAACAACTGTCAGTAGATTCTGCAGGAAGATCACCAAGAAGTCCTCAAAACAAAACCAAAAAAACAACAAAAAAACCACCCAACTCATTTTCAAGGAATCTATGGTTACCAAAAAAACTGTTGCAACTGTATCATCTTCCTGGACTGAGCGTCAAGAAAGAACACGAGGACAGGAAGAAAAGAGAACACACACAAAAAACAAAAAAACAAAAAAAATGTTGAAAACAGAAATAGAAACCCAGAGACCAATGAAAACCAGCAGGGTAGGAAGCGGTCAAAGAAAAAGGAAGAAATAAAGAAAAAAAAGGT
>CM054156.1:55374592-55379592 GCA_028751875.1 Rapana venosa
GAAGCAGAAGAGGAAGAAGAATTGCGAAGAAGATGAATTGCGAAGAAGAAGAAGAAGAAGAAGAAGAAAGAAGAAGAAGAAGAAGAAGAAGAAGAAGAAGAAGAAGAAGAAGAAAGAGAAGCAGAAGCAGAAGCAGAAGCAGAAGCAGACAAAGAAAGAAAGAAAGAAAGAAAGAAAGAAAGAAAGAAAGAAAGAAAGCAAGAAAGAAAGAAATAAAGAAAGAAGGAAAGAAATAAAATCACATTTTCCATCGTAGAAGGTTGTTTATGTTACCATCGTCTCTTCTTTTTGTCCTTTCTGTTCTCTTTAAAGGGGTCAGTTTGAAGGCTTCAACACTACAATCATTATTATTGTTGTTCAATGCGTCTGTCTGTCTGTCTGTCTGTCTGTCTGTCTGTCTGTCTCTCTCTCTCTATATCTATCTATCTATCTATCTATCTATCTATCTATCTATCTATCTATCTATCTATCTATCTATCTATCTCTGTCGTTTCTTGCTTTTTTCTCTAGGTTTTTTCTCTCTGTGTTGTTTGTGTTGTCTGTTATGTCTCTGTCCGTCTGTCTTTCTCTGTCTCTGTCCTCTGCTTTTATGTTTGCTTTTTTGTTGTTGGTCTGTCTCTCTGTTTGCCTGTCTCTCTCCATCTCTAGGATTTTAGAGTGTTTGTTGTTGCTGTCCATATTTTAGCTCTATGTTTGTCTATATCCTTCTTTTGTTTGATTTCAAAGCATTTTGTTGTTGCTGTTGTGCTCTCTCTCTCTCTCTCTCTCTTCTCTCTTCTCTCTCTCTCTCTCTCTCTCTCTCTCTCTCTCTCTCTCTCTCTCTCTCTCTCTCTAACTCGTTCTTTCTCTCTATATATATGTATATATACACACACAGATATATATATATGTGTGTGTGTGTGTGTGTGTGTGTGCATGCGTGCGTGCGTGCGTGTGTGTGGGTGTAATTATTTTGGCGAAGAAGAACAAGAAGAAGAAGAAGAAGAAGGAGGAGAAGAAGAAGAAGAAGAAGGAGGAGAAGAAGAAGAAGAAGAAGAAGAAGAAGAACAACAACAACAACAACAACAACCACAAGAAAAATGCAAAGAAGACGAAGAACAATAACAAGAGCAAGAAGAAGGAGGAGGAGGAAGAGGAGGACGAGTAGGGAGAGGAGGAGGAAGAGGAGAAAGAGGAGGAAGATGTCTGACAACCATTACGGAGACAGGATCGATCGATGTTGTGATAATTATAACGGTGGGATGACTCTCTGAGTGACAGAGGAAGAGGAGAGATGGAAGTGCAACCACACAGGAAAGCCAATAAAACCAGCTGACCAAACCAACGAAGAAGTAAACAAACAAACAAACAAACAATAATCCTGCCAACCAGCCTACCAGCCAACCAGCCAGCCAAACACCAAACCATCAAGCCATCTCTCCAGCCAGTCAGCCAACCAGCTAGCCAGCCAGTCAACCATCCAGCTGGCTAGTCAGTTATCTAGCAAGCCAACCAATTAGCCAGCCAACCAGCCAATAAACGAGCCAGCCATCAAGCCAGCAAGCCAACCAATTAACCAACCAGCCAGCCAACCATCAAACCAACCAACCAGCCATCCAGCCAATCAACAAACCATTCATTCAGCCAGCCAGTTATTCAAACAACCAACCAACCAATGGTTGATTGGAGGAGAAGAAGAAGGAGGCCAACTAGCCAACTAACCAACCAACCAACCAATTAACCCATCAGTCATGCAACCAACCAGCTTACCAGCCAACCAACCAGTCATCCGTCCAGCCAGCCAATCAGCCTACCAACAAAATAATTTCAAAAAGAAAAATGGAGAGACACAACTGTTGAATTTCTTGTCATCGCAAAATCTGAAGTGAGAAGAAAGTGATGAAAATAGTAACAATAATATCGTAGGTCCCCAGCTCTCTTTGTTTGTTTGTTGTTGTTATCCTTGTGTTTCAATATTGCTGTTGTGGCCCATCGTCGTGGATGTCGTCTTACTCTTTTTATTATGTTTTGGTATTTGTTTATTTTGGTTTATTTTCCTTTCGTATACTTCTTTTATCATGTACATATTATCTATCTTTTTCTTCTTCTTCTTCTTTGTCTTCTTCTTCTTCTTCTTCTTCGCAATTCTTCGCAATTCTCATTCTTCTTCGCAATTCTTCGCAATTCTTCGCAATTCTTCTTCTTCGCAATTCTTTGCAATTCTTCTTCGCAATTCTTCGCAATTCTTCTTCTGTTTTTTTTTCTATAGCTGGTTTTCTTTTCTTTTGATTCTTTTACTTCGATTCAATCTTCTTTCAATTCTTTACTTTTCCGTCTAGATGTTAAAACTTCTTCTTCGTGTTATTCCTATCCCCCTCTTTCCTTCCTTTTCAGCAACCTTTCCCTCTCTCTCCCCCTCACCCCCCCCCCCCCCCCCCCCCCCCACCTCCCATCCTTCCCCACCATCTTCCCCTCCAATCTTCGTTCTGAATCCTCGTTCTATCATTCACTCGGCAATTTCGATCTCAGAGGAGAAAGAGTAATTTCCCCTGAAGGATATTTATGCTATTACATCACCCCTTAAAGCCACTCTGACTTCACACAGATAGTTTTTTTTCCAAGGGCTTCAGCCTGTCCGTCTGTCATTCTGTTTGTTTGTCTGTCTATCTGTCTGCCATTCTGTCTGTCATTCTGTCTTTCTGTCTGTCTGTCTGTCTTCAGTGTTTGCCATTCTATCTGCAGTCTGTTTGTTGATCTGTGCATCTGTCATTCTGTCTGCTTCTGTGTCTGTATATCTGTCTGTCTGCGTGCAGTGTTTTTGTCCGTGTGTCTGCATTGTGTCTGTCTGTCTGTCTGCATTGTTTCTCTGTCTTTCTGTCTGTCTGTTATTCTGTCGGTCTGTCTGCAATTTGTGTTTTATTCTCTGTGCCTGCCATTTTGTATGCCTGCCATTCTGTCTGTGTGCATTCTGTTCGTCTGTCAGCTGTGTCATTTTGCCTGCCATTCTGTCTGTTTGCATTCTCTCTGTCTACTATTCTGCTTGCCTGTCTGTCTGTGTGACTGCCTGCCATTCTGTCTGTCTGCCCTGTCTGCCATTCTGTCAGTGTGGTATTCTTTCTACATCATAATTATCTGTCTGCTATGGACATAATTATTATGCACGTGTGTTAGTTCTTCAGTTAAACGTCCTTCCACTATGTGTGTGTGTGTGTGTGTTATATATATATATATATATATATATATATATATATATATTATATATATATATATATATATATATATATATATATAATATATATATATGTATGCATGCATGCATGTATGTATGTATGTATGTATGTATGTACGCATGTATGTATGTATGAATATATGTATGTATGTATGCATGTATGCATGTATATGTGTATATATGTGTTTGCGTGCGTGTATGCGTGCATGTATGCGTGCGTGCGAGCTTACGTGTGGGCGACCATGCTCACGAGCACGCGCTGTGTACCTATCGCGTGTAGCAGTTGTACATTATGGCCTTACTTTCTTCATCGTCTGAACGTCTTGTTGTTGTACGCACACGCTCTATCACTTCGCGCACAGGCAACTGTCTTCACTTGCCCGACATGTTGGTGTGACTGGAAATTCCACACAGGCAACTCATTAGAGATGTCCCAGCACTAGAATGGGGTCTCTTTGTTCAAACATAATTATTGCCCTGAGGGTCTGTAAGTTGCATGCGTGTACATGATTTGAGTGCGAGCGCTTCGATTTGTTTTGTTTTTTGCAAAGATTCAGCGCTATATAAGTTCCACATATTATTATTATTATTATTATTATTATTAAGTGTATTGCTAGCACAAGCAAAATTTATTCTTTTATTCCAAGGATAATGGAATAAGCATTCATGTACTTTTTATTTTATTTTACATCCAGTCATTGTGTGTATGCAGGTTTGTAAATGTTGTCATCCGTTCCCCACCGACACACACACACACACACACACACACACGATGGCCTACTTTTCCTAAAAGAGGAGCGGGTTTTAACGTGTGCGCGAGATGTTCTGCGCGCGTTCGCACACGGGACCTCAGTTAATAGTCTCATCAGAAGGTTGTTGTTGTTGTTGTTGGGTTTTTTTGGGGGGAGAGGGATCAGAGTCAGCTATGATGTTAACTCCAGAGGAAAAAAAATCCTCTTGCAACGAGATTCGAACCCAGGGTCAGCAGAACAGGAATACATCACAGCTCTAACCGCCAGGCTACCCTGTCCCCTTGCGATGATAATTAAGAGCTCAGTCTTGCGCCTGCGGGGACCTTGCACAGTTGCTTCAAGAGCTGTACTATGTTTTAGGGGGTGGCCTGTCGGCGCCCAAGTAGAATGACTTGCGACCACAGTCCTCTTAAACCCCGATAACTGCGCTGGGACTATAATATAACGTCAAACACACACAAAAAACAAGCAAACTGACGCTTACTAAAGAGGAAGGTGGCAGGATGGTTAAGACGTTTGCCTGCCAACAAGTACACCGTGAGGTTCTGGGTTCGATTCCCAGCCTCGCCCTTTCTTTCCCAGTTTGACAACCAAAAAAAATCGAACTGAATGTCAAAGTCCTTCGGATGAGACTATAAACCGAGGCCCCGTGTGCGGCGAACGCATGCAGAACATCTTTATGCGCATACGTTAAAATCCTGCTCCGCTTTTCGAAAGAGTAGGCCATTGTGTGCCGGTGGGAATAGATGACACACTTTACAAAACCGCATACACACGGGGACTGGATGTAAAAAAAAAAGCACATGAGTGCTTATTCCATTATCCTCGATATAAAAGAATGAATAAATAAATAAAATATTTAAAAAATACTAATTTAAAACAAAGTATCTCTCCGTGGGGAAGGGGGGGGGGGGGGGGGGGAGAGAGGGGGGATTTCAGAGGGCTTGTCGGAAGAAATGGCATCCCCCGGCTTCCAGAAAACAAAATCTCCGACATCGTTTCTGAAGTTCTCTTTTATGTTTCTGCCTGGTTTCTTTTCT
>CM054156.1:55384592-55392092 GCA_028751875.1 Rapana venosa
CCCAGATACTTATAGTTCAAAACGTTTTCAACCTCTTGATTATGGATAATAATATTCTTAGGAGTATGCCCTGATCTTCTGAAGTCGATAGGCAGGTCTTTAGAGAGAGAGAGAGGGAGAGAGAGAGAGAGGGAGAGAGAGAGGGGGGGAAGAGAGAGGGAGAGAGAGAGGGGGAAGGGAGAGGGAGAGAGAGAGAGGGTGAGAGAAAGAGAAAGAGAGAGAGAGAAAGAGAGAGAGAGAGAGAGAGAGAGAGAGAGAGAGAAAGATAGGGAGAGAGAGAGAGTGTGTGTGTGTTTGAGTGAGTGAGTGAGAGAGGGGCAGATAGACAGACGGACAGATATTGACAGAGAGACAATTGATAGAAGGATAAGAGAGATATAAAGAATGTGAGAAGAGAGAGAGATATGAGAGAGAGAGAGAGAGAGAGAGAGAGCAGGAGAAAGAGAGAGAGAGAGAGAGAGAGAGAGAGAGAGAGAAAGAGCAGGAGAGAGAGAGAGAAAGAGAGAGAGAGCAGGATATATATATATATATATATATATATATATATATATAGAGAGAGAGAGAGAGAGAGAGAGAGAGAGAGAGAGAGAGAGAGAGAGAGAGAGGAGAGAGAGAGAGAATGCTACAGCCACTGCAAATTTGGCAACACCATCTGGTCACGGATATATGTAGAATCTCCCAGGGGACGAATTTGGCGACTGATCATTACATATTCCCTGAGGCGATATACAAGGAGGTGGGTGATATACAGGAGGGGAAAAGGGGGATGAAGGAAAGTGAAGGAGAAGGGGGGAGGGAGGGAGGGCGTCATCAACCGATTTGCTGTATGAAACTAGGCTAGTCTCCCGAGAGATGGTATGCTTACAGTGTTACCGCCCCATGTGATGTGAGAGTTTTGTTTGTTTGTACGTTTCAAATTTGTTTTGTTATGAGAGAGAGAGAGAACTCTGAACTCTCTGAACTCTGAAATGATTTAATGTACATTGGCCTTGGACCACAATACATTTGTTGGGCTTGGGATAGACAATGGATTCATTCACATCATTGGCAAAGCAAATGCACAAACAAATAATGATTTATGACTGATTAGAGAAGAAAAACACCAACATATACATAGCCAAATAATGCAAAAAAGATTATGTCAGTACCAATTTATGACTGAATAAAGAAGAAAAACACCATTTATTCTATTTCTTGATTATAAACCTTAAATCAATCATAACCCAATCATAGAATGAAGATGCTGTCTAAGAAAAAATCATCCATATTGAGTATAATCGTAGCAGTTTTTCAATAAAGTATTTGAGTCAACATTGTTTTCCTTTTGTTAATAGAGTGAAAATGTAGTTAGACAAACTATGTTTGTACTCATCATTCCTTACTTTGAACATATCTGTCAATGGTACATTGATACATTTGCTTAAAATCTTTTCTCTTAAGTTTGAGTACATGTAAGAGAGAGAGAGAGAGAGAGAGAGAGAGAGAAGAGAGAGAGAGAGAGAGAGAGAGAGAGAGAGAGTGTAATACGTGGAGAGAAACGTTAGAAAAAAGGGTATTGTTTTCTTCTGTGTTATTTTGATACATGTGTTAGATACATACTGTATGGAGAAGATTCCTTAGTTTCTTGCCTTCTATGACAGAAAGGTATTTTAGACTATAAGTAAATGTTTCCCCACAGCGAGAGAGAACAATCAGTCTAGCTACTACAATCGATTGGTACATAAAAGTGCAAAAATTGCAATTTTTTTTCTGTCTTCTGGGTATTAACCTATGGGACACCACCACCACCTGCAACCACAACCACCACCAACAACAGCAAAATATCCATAACACTGGTTAAAGCTACTCTGCTGTTCTATATTAAAAAAAATAAATACCTTACTTTATTTATTTTATTTTATTTATTCTTTTATATTGAGGATAATGGAATAAGCACTTACATGCTTTTTTACATCCAGTCCCCATGTGTATGCGGTTTTGTAAATTCTGTCATCCGTTCTCACCAGCACACAATGGCCTACTCTTCTTAAAAGCGGAACAGGATTTAACGTGTGTGCTAGATGTTCTGCGTGCGTTCGCACACAGGGCCTCGGTTTATAGTCTCATCCATAGGACTTGTACCGCAAGACCTTAAAGATGTCATTCTAACATGCAGGCCTTAGTTGAAAGTTTCTTCAACATAACTTGATGAATAATTTTATCCAAATATCTCCAAAGCCAGATAGTAGCTATTATCTATAGTAGCTGTTATAGTATCTGGAACAACCTTCCGTTCAACAAAAGCCTACTTATGACACATTTAAATCCAGCCTCAAGACATATTTATTTCAAACCTAGCTTTTTCCCTCCTCTTTCATCTCAAAACATTCCCCTGCCTTCAACAGCCAAAATCTCATTACCCTGCCAAATCCTACAGCCTCTGTGTGTGTGTGTGTGTGTGTGTGTGCGTTGTGTGTGTGTGTGTGGGTGTGTACATTTGAATTTTGTTTAAGCTTTTGATAGTTATTGGCTGCATGACTCTGTAAGGATATGTTGAATGCAAGTGTTCGGATTTGTCTTTGCAAGATATAGCGCTATACAAATTCCATTTATTATTATTATTATTATTATTATTATTATTATTATTATTATCATTTTCATGACAGGGGGGACAAAACGGTCGCATACGCAAAAAATCTCATTCTTGGTGAAGAACCTCTGACTATCTCCATGGCAGGGGCAAAAATTACTCACATGCATGCACATTTCTCCATTGGTGAACCTCGGACCTCTAAGCTGAGAAACCGCTCCAACAAATCCAAAACAGATAACGAGATTTTCTTCAATGGGCAGGTCATCACCCCCTCAAAACCTTTCTGTCCCCGGTGACCTGCTAAAGGGTTAGGTAGTTAGGGTAGACAATGTTTTGTATCAAGCGTTCTGGCAACCTGCAATGTTCTACAATACTCATACACACACCAAAAAATCTCACCCTTGGTGACCCTCTGACTATCTTCATGGCAAGTGGAAAAACCCGTGTTGTACACAAAAATATCACCATTAGTGAACCTCAGAGGTCTAGCTGAGAAATCACACACACACAGAGAACCGCATACACACGGGGACTGGTTGTAAAAGAGCACATGCGTGCTTATTCCATTATCCTCGATATAAAAGAATAAAAAAATAAATGAAATAAAAGTATAAAAATAATTAAATAACACACACACACATACGCACACACACACACAAATCCAAAGCAAGCGTTATCACTAAGATAACCACATTCTCTCTCCAATGGGCAGGTCATCACCCCCTTCAAAGCCTTGTGTCCCTGGTGAACCGCCAGGGGGTAGGTAGGTAAATAGTTAGGTTAGACAATACCTGTATCAAGCGTGGCTACTGGCTACTCGCAATGTTATACAACACCCTGTCTGTCATCACCGCATTATTCCCAGGTGCTGAGGTCTGATGTCACATGCCAACGGAGAGAAGCTGTTATTTCCACACTTGTAATGTCGTAAAAAGAGAGAGAGAGGTGGGTGAGAGGGAGAGATACAGAGAGAGAGAAAGAGAGAGGGAGGGAGAGAGAAAGAGAGAGAGAGATGGGGGGAGAAAGAGAGAGAAAGAGAGAGGGGAGGAGAGAGAGAGAGAGGAGAGAGAGAGAGAGAGAGAGGAGAGAGAGAAGGGAGAGAGAGAGAGAGAGAGAGAGAGAGAGAGAAGAGAGAGAGAGAGAGAGAGAGAGAGGAAGAGAGAGAGAGAGAGGAGGAGAAAGAGAGAGGGAAGAGAAGAGAAGAGAGAGAGAGAGAAGAGAGAAGAAAAGAGAGAGGAGAGAAGAGAGAGAGAGAGAGAGAGAGAGAGAGAAGAGGGAGAGAGAGAGAGAGAAGGGAGAGAGAGAGAGAGAAGAGGAGAGAGAGGGAGAGAGAAAGAGAGAGAGAGAGAGAAAGAGAGAGAAGAGATGGTTGAAGAGAGATGGTAAAGACATAAAGGGGGACAGTAGGAAGAGGATTTGCACAAAGTAGATTTAAAGATAGAGTAAAGAAAAAATTGACAGCTACAAAAACAAGACATAAATCGATCATGGTTTAGACATGAGAAAATGGGTATTGAAATTTGTTGGTAATATGTTGCTGGCCATAACAAGTGGATGAAATTAGTGTAAGAGACTTTGACAACGCTGTTGATTTTGAAATGAAGTGAATAACGAGAGAGAGAGATTCGATAAGACCCAGAAGTAGACATGAGAGACGATGAGAGGAACCGACATCAAGACAGTTGACAGTGCAAGTAGAAACAAACAGAGACAAGAAAGAGATGGGCCATCATGTATTCAATTTGCTACATTGGCACGAAAGTTCAATTTCGGGAGAAATTATGTGCAACACTATATCCCCTAGCGTGTTTATAAAGATGGATTCAGGTGTAAACAGGGAAGTGAGAGAGAGAGGATATAGGGGATGGGGGGGGGGGGATGGGGGGAGGGGGGGGAGGAGCGCAAACCGAGTTCGAGAAGAGGCAGAGATGAGAAACAGAATCAAGCAGGAATGGAAAGTTGTTTTGAGCCCAACATGTTACGTGAACAATTTTTTGCATTACTGTTCTTCGTGCTACGGAAGTGAGTTACAATGGCGAGATTGGCAGCGATGGTTGCAACCATCAATACATAGTCCCTAGGTGAGTATTTTTTTTTTTTTATACAAGAGGATCGGGGTAGATGAGGGGAAGTGAAGGAAGAGGATATAGGGGTGGGGGGGGGGGGGGGGGGGTGGGGGGGGGTGGGGGTGGAGGGGCGTCATCAACCGATTTTCTGTATGAAACCAGGCTAGTCTCCTGAGATACAGCATGCTTACAGCCACTGGCATCATGCGAAAGTTCTTGTTTTTGTACCTTCAAATCTATTTTGTTACGAGTGAACATTTTTTTTCTATCTGTTCTTTTTCGTTGCTCGGCTAGAGCTCCGAGGTTTACCAATGGCGAGATTTTTGTGCGTATGCGACTGGTCTTGTCTACCATGAAGGTAGCTGAATTCCATCTGCGGGGATGTATATGTTGGGTACGTTTATGTTTTCTGTTACCTACCAGATGCTGACAAGAATTGGGGGATCTTTAATACCCACATTGGATCTTCTGCATGGGTAAGCTATATACATGAAGGGAGTTAAGACACTGGCAGGTCTGCACTTAAAGTTGTCCTGAGAGATCATAAAAATCCCACTCCCTATTTCACCACATGCCGCTCAAATTCGAACCCAAGACTTCATGGACCCTTGAGCTTGAAGTCAAACGGTGCTAAAGATTTTGCTAAAGCATCTGTCGCTGCATTCTGACTTCAATGATTATCGTATGATCACACCTTGACTTGATTTGCCCTACAGCGCCTGGGCTTTATCACAGTTCTTGATTAAACCATTGACGCTGGGGGCAACAGCGAAGTGAGAGGCTGTATGATCAGTGGCTTTCCCTCCCATTCATGGAATTCCACTTTACAGCTTAGTCTTTAGTGAATGACTATGACTCTCTGACTAGGAGGCTTGACTCGTACAGTCCTTTTGTGCTGCAGCCCTGGGGGCTAGCTGGCCTTTGGAGAACATCTCCAATGCTGACTGCCCTTATGCCCACTTGGCCGAGAGAGTGGGGATGTACTGTGGGCAAGGCATCTCCACTATTCTCAAATTCCTGTCCAATTTCCGAAACAGCAGCTGCCTCCTCTGCTGTTTTGGAGGTCATCGTCGAAAACGTACTAACCTGCCAATGAGGGACAAACTCTTCGGACCCCTGGAGGGAGGGCCTTCAGTGCACGGCAGTATTTGTCAGGGCCTCAGGAGTTGGTATCTGAGCGATGGACAAAGAAGAAGAAGAAACTTGATTTAAGTTCTCCCCTGTCTTTTAGATAACTTGGCTGGGGTATTGCATTGACGTTTTCAGGTGGTGTGTCGTTGGCAAGTTCAACTTGGTAGAATTGATTTTATTCAGAACCAGTGAGTGTGACAAAAAGGAGCATGTTAGTTTAGTAGTGGTATATATTTACCCTCTTTTTGCAATCGTCAAAACGAATGGGTTTGGAGATAATTCTGCTGTTATGCTACTTGTGTGCATCTGTAACGTTTTCTCTTATATCCTATCTGTTTATGCGTGTGTGTTAATGGGTGTGTGTGCTTGTATGGATGCGTGTGCATGAGTGCGTGTGTCCATGCGCACATACATACAAACATGCATGCATGCGTTTCTACACACACATCAACACACACACACACACACACCCACACAAACACACCACACACACACACAACACTAAACTACATTACACTACACTAAACTACACTACACCACACCACATCACCTAACTCCACTCCACTATCCGTACACCACACCAAACATACACACATACACACACACTACACTACACTACACCACCCCACACCACACTACACTACACTACGCCACACAACACTACACCACACTACACTACACCACACCACACCACACTACACTACACTACACCACACCACACCACACTACACTACACTACACTACACTACACCACACCACACCACACTACACTACACCACACAAACTACACTACACCACACCACACCAACTACACTACACCACACCAAAACTACACTACACCCACCCCAACCCACACACACACACTACACTACACTACACAACACTACACTACACACACCACACTACACTACACCACACCACACTATACTACTTCAAACACACTAACACACACACCCCACCACCACCACCACCACCACACTACACCACCACCACACTATTCTACACCACACCACACTACTCTACACCACACCACCCCACCCCACACCACACACACTACACTACACTACACTACACCACACCACACCACACTACACTACACTACACCACACCACACCACACCACACTACACTATACCACACCACACCACATTACACTACACCACACCACACTACACTACACCACACTACACTACACCACACCACATCACACTACACTACACTACACCACACTATACTACACCACACCACATTACACTACACCACACTATACTACTTCACACACACTAACACACACACCCCACCACCACCACCACACTACACCACCACCACACTATTCTACACCACACCACACTACTCTACACCACACACCACACACACACACACTCCACCACACAACACACACACACCACACACACCACACACATCACACACACCACACCACACCACTCCACCACTCAACACGATCACACACAAGCTTCCTGCACATTCAGCTACTATTACTTTTTTTTCTCTCATGCTAAAAAAACCACCCTAATAATTCCCCCCATCATATTTCTCTAGAACACAAAGAACCCCAAACCACAAACTAGGATCCATACACCATACACCATACACCACACACCATACACCCTACATCATACATCATACACCATACACCATACATCATACACCATAACCACAAACCATACACCATACACCACACACCATATACCACACAACATACACCACACAC
>CM054156.1:55399592-55405889 GCA_028751875.1 Rapana venosa
TGCGTGAGGAGTGTGTGGGTGTGTAGTTGTGTGTGTGTGGGGTGTGTGTGTGTGTATTTTGTGTGTGTGTGTGTGTGTGTGTGTGTGTGTTGTGTGTGTGTTGTGTGTGTGTGTGTGTGTGTGTGTGTGTTGTGTGTGTGTGTGTGTGTGTGTGTGTGTGTGTGAGTGTGTGTGTAGTGTGTTGTGAGTGTGGTGTGTATTATGTACGTGTGTTTGTGTGTGAGTGTGTGTGTATGTATGTGTGTGTGAGTGTGTGTGTGGAGTGTGTGTGTGTGTGTTTTGCCAAAGGCTGTGCTGTTGTCTCATGCGTTCTAGATTTTGAAAAATGGGGTGCTGATAGAATGCTTCTATTTATACGGGTGAGTTTGTCACCTTCCAATTTTGAACAATGGGGTGGTGATAAAATGCTTCTATTTATACGGGTGAGTTTGTCACCTTCCAACTTTGAAGGATGAGGAGGTGATAGGATGCTCCTATTCATACGGTTGAGATTGGGGTGTTGATAGAATGCTTCGATTCGTTACCTAAATTCTCCATTTCAGAGGTAACAAGGACCATGATTTTAAAACGTCAAACGAAAAAGGCACTGCACAAAGTGATAAATCATTCCACTTATCTTACACAACCTTGATACCTCTTAAATAAGCCCATTTTCCACAATGCGAGTATGATAATTATGTTGTCCAGCACAACACAGCACAGCACAGCACAGCACTGCGAAGATGAAACAAAAGCTGACAGGAAACAGCCAACAACTCTCTGAAGAAATATTATGAGTCTGACAAAGCTTCCAGCATCCCCATCACGACAAATCAGCCGCTAGCTGTGCATTTTTTATCACCCAGCAGGAAAGTACTGTTTATTCCCAGCTCTTCAGGAAGAATGCAAGGTGACATGGCAGAGACTGGATGCCGTAATGGATACAGAGAGAGAGACAGAGAGAGAGAGAGACAGAGAGAGAGAGAGACAGAGAGAGAGAGACAGAGAGAGAGAGAGTGCCGAAGGCTGTGCTGTTGTCTCATGCGTTCTAGCCTTGAAGAATGGGGTGGTGATAGAATCCTTCTATTTAGATGGGTGAACTATCGTTTCATTTCAGCTTTGAAGGGTGGGGTGTGATAGAATAATTCTATTTAGATGGGTGAGCTTGTCTCGTTCCAGTTGTGAAAAATGGGGTGTCGATAGAATACTTCTATCGAGATGTGTGTTTGTGTGTGTTTGTTGGTGTGGGTGTGTGTGTGTGTGTGTGTGTGTGTGTTGCTGTCTTGTTTCAGTTTGAAGAATGGGGTGGGATATAATCATTCTATTTAGAGGGGTGAGCTGTTGTCTTCTTTCAGCTTTGAAGAAAGGGGTGGTAATAGAATCATTGTATTTAGATGGGTGAGCTTGTCTCATTCCAGCTATGAAGAATGGGGTGCTAATAGTCCTTCTATTAAGACAGGTGTGCTATTGTCTTATGCGTTCTAGCCTTGAAATATGGGGTGGTAATAGAATCCTTCTATTTAGATGGGTAAACTGTTGTCTTGTTGCAGCTTTGAAGAATGAGGTGGTAATAGAATCATTGTATTTAGATGGGTGAGCTTGTCTCATTCCAGTTTTGAAAAATGGGGTGGTGATAAAATCATATTGAGATGGGTGAGTTTGTTGTCTAGTTCCAGTTTTTGAAGAA
This sequence comes from Rapana venosa, assembly GCA_028751875.1. NCBI lineage: Eukaryota > Metazoa > Mollusca > Gastropoda > Neogastropoda > Muricidae > Rapana > Rapana venosa. The sequence continues at coordinate 55,401,259 of CM054156.1, forward strand.
TGGAGTGGTGATAGAGTCCTTCTATGGAGACGGGTGTGCTGTTGTCTCATTCCAGTTTCGAAGAATGGGGTGGCGATAGAATGCTTCTATGGAGATGGATGCAGTGAGCCTGAAAGTCACATTCTTCAAGTTCACAGCTGATAGTGTTATTATTTTCCTATAGATATTCATCACTGTTTCTTTTTGTTGGGTGGTTTGCTTTTTTTTTGCTCTGATCAAAAGTTATAAGGAAGGCAAGTTATAGGATCTCTCATTCTTGTGATGTTTAAACAAAGCACATGAATGCTTATTCTATTATCCTCGAAATAAAAGAATAAATTTTGTTTAAAAAGCCAAACTGATGTAAAAAAATATGTGCAACAAGGAGAAGTCACATAGTTCTATTCAAAAGATACACAAACTTCTTCCATTATCCTCGAAATAAAATAATAAAATTATTGTTTAAAAAGCCAAACTGATGTGAAAAAAATATGTGCAACAAAGAAAAGTCATATATTTTTATTAAAAAAATACACAAACTTATTTTTCTTCATTACTGAACGCTCAGACAGCTAGCAACTCTCGCTATCTGTCATATGAGCGAAAATGCGTTGCGCTGCCATCATGCGCCTGACAAGTCTGGCCCAGCATATTCGACTTCGGCTTTGGAGAAAATTGTTATTTTATAAGTCTTTCTAAACAAAAAAAGATACGAACTAAGAAGGCAGAAAATAGACTAGAAGAAGGTGACAGGAAGAAAAAGAACAAGGCAGAAACAAAGCGAGAGAGATAGAGAGATTTTTAAAAATTCTTTTTATTTATTTATTCTTTTATATCGAGGATAATGAAATAAGCACTCGTGGGGTTGTTTTTTAAACCAGTCCCCGTGTGTATGCGGTTTTGTAAATTTTGTCACCTGTTCCCACCGGCACACAATGGCCTACTCTTTCGAAAAGCGGAACAGGATTTAACGTGTGCGCAAGATGTTCTGCATGCGTTCGCACACGGGACCTCGGTTTATAGTCTCATCCGAAGGACTTTGACATTCAGTTCGATTTTTTGGTCAAACTTGGAAGATAGGGCGAGGCTGGGAATCGAACCCACAACCTCACGGTTAACTTGTTGGCAGCCAAACGTCTTAACCATCCTGCCACCTTGCTCAGAGAGAGAAGGAGAGAGACAGAGAGACAGAGAGAGAGAGGAGAGAGAGAGAGGAGAGGAGAGAGAGAGAGAGAAGAGAGAGAAAAACAGACAGACAGACAGAGAGTGAGAGACAAAAGAGAGAATTCTTAGCACACAACTTCCAGAAGGAGGGGATGCTATATATACTGACAGGCCGCTGGCAACCCAACATGGTGGGCGTGTGGAGGGGTGATAATTATGCCAACAATTCATTCACTAATTTCTCACCTCAGAGTTAACAAGGATCATAGTTTAAACTGAAAAAAAGGAAAAATAATGTTACAGTGTGATAAACTCTCCCACTTCACGTACAAAACCTTGCTAGCTCACAAAGCAAGAGCACGCTTTCCACGACGAGAGTATGATATAATTATGATGTGTAGCACAGCACAGCACAGCATAATACAGCACACCACATCACACCACATCACATCATACCACACTACACCACACCACGCTACGCCACAACACAAATTCTGCCCACCACACTACACTACCCCACATCACACCACACCACACCACACCACATCACACCACACCACACCACACCACATCATTTTCACAATACACCCCACTACACCACATCACACCACATCACATCACACGACACGACACCACACCACACCCACACCATACATTACCACATCATATCACACCACACCACACCACGCCACGCCACACCACAGCACAACCACAGCACATCACACCACATCACACACCACATCACACACCCCACACCACCCCCACCACACCACATCACACAACACATCACACCACACCACACCACAACACACCACAACACACCACAAACACCACATCATTTCGCAATACACTCCACTACACCACACTACACCACGCCTTACCACATCACATCACACCACAACCACACCACACCACATCACACATCACACCACACCACACTACACCGCACCACATCACAACACAGCATCGCAAAGATGAAACAAGAGCTGACAGGGAAACAACCGACATCTCTCTGAATAAGTATGATGTGTCTGACACGACAACGCTGCCAGCATACCCCTTCACCAAATAATAATAATAATAATAATAATGTATGGAGTTCATATAGCGCTGAATCTTGTAAAGCAACAAATCAAAGCGCTCAGATTTTTTTTTTTTCATTATTATTATTTTATATCGAGGATAATGAAATAAGCACTCATGTGCTTTTTTTACATCCAGTCCCCGTGTGTATGCGGCTTTGTAAATTTTGCTATCTGTTTCCACAGACACTGTGCACAACTGTTATCAGCCAGCAGCAGGGATGTTGTTTACAACTATGCAGGATGAATGCATGGCTGGCATAGCAGACTCGGGAAGACTGCTGGAGTGTGCTTTGCCACAGGGCCTGCTATCTCATTCTAACAAAAAGGTAAAGGTGTCCCATAACCTACGTGGTCGTAGAGGAGCGAGGCGTCAGAAACCTCGACTTCTCTAGGAGCCATCATATTGAGGGCGGCGCCCATCTCCTCTCCCTCGCTGCTTTACCTTCCCCTGACCCTAAAGAGGGCAGGTACCCATTGACAGCTACTGGGTGAACTGGGAGGGGGGAACTGTACTGAAGCCAAGGCGCGCAAACGGTCACCCATCCAAATGTGTAACCACGCTCGACACTGCTTAACATTGGCTGGTGGAAAGCGAGTGCTCTGACCACTGAGCTATCCCGTCCCCATTCTAATAATAATAATAATAATAATAATAATAATAATAATAATAATAATGCAACAAAGGCACAATCACCATAAAGTCATCCCTGAAGGGGTTGGTGGGGGTTATTTGAAGGGTTATTTTCATCAGACGTTTGTTCCCAGTGGGTGTTTGTTGATTTACAGAGTGTCAGAAAGAGGGACGCAGGATAGTGGTGGTTCCAGTCTAGGTGGAATATTTCCTTCTGTGTGATCTGGTATGGCAAAAAAGATGAGCTATCTGGTAGCGTCTTTGAAGAATAAAGTGGCCAGGGCCTTCGTGATCTCAGTGTCTGTAAGGGTCCTTATATTGAAATCAATGAGTCCTACAGTCAGATTTTCTTCTCTCTTTTTGTTGGCTTTTTTGGTGCTGTTTTTTTTTTGGGGTGTGTGTGTGTGTGTGTGTGTGTGTGGTGTGTGTGTGGTGTGTGTGTGTGTGTGTGTGTGTGTGTGGTGGTGTGTGTGTGTGTGGAGGGGGATGGGATTGTTTGTGGGGTTTTGAAGGTAATAACGTTCTCTACTGTTTTCTCTGGGCAGTGATCAAGAGGGGGATAATTAATTCTAGACAGCACTGGCTCCTCTGTGTACATCATGTCTCAGCATCGTTATCACTGGTAGTACGGTCGTTACAGTGTACATGTACACACCCTTCTGCCGGGTATGTCTTCTGCAGATATTATGATTGTTGGCCTGTTGCAGAACTTGGGTTCGCTTGGCACGGTGCATGTTCTTTTTTTGATTGCCTTTGCAAAGCTATGCATGTTCTTTTTGTGATTGTCTTTGCAAAGTTCTGCATGTTCTTTTTTGTCTTTGCAAAGCTCTGCATGTTCTTTTTGTGATTGTCTTTGCAAAGTTCTGCATGTTCTTTTTTGTCTTTGCAAAGCTCTGCATGTTCTTTTTTTGTCTTTGCAAAGTTATGTATGTTCTTTTTTGTGTTTGCAAAGCTCTCCATGTTCTTTTTGTGATTGCGTTTGCAAAGTTATGCATGTTCTTTTTGTGATTGTATTTGCAAAGCTATGCATGTTCTTTTTGTGTTTGCAAAGCTCTGCATGCTCCTTTATGTGCTTGCAAAGCTCTGCATGCTCTTTTTGTTTGCAAAGCTCTGCATGGTCTTTTTGTGCTTGCAAAGCTCTACATGCCCTTTTTTGTGTTTGTCTTTGCAAAGCTCTGCATGTTCTTTTTGTGTTTGTTTTGCAAAGCTATGTATCTTCTTTTTTGTGTTTGCAAAGCTCTGCATGCTCTTTTTTGCGATTGTCTTTGCAAAGCTATGCATGCTACTACTTGAGGTTTTTTTAGTTTTTTAATGTCAGAAAGTGACAGCTATTGTTTTCATTGAATGTTGTAAGTTTCTGCTACTATGCTTGCGTGTACTTGCAAGCAGGCGAGACATTTACAATGTAGTTTGCTTGATGCGTTCCTAACAGGTGTTAGTATTTTGCCTACAGGGGAAATGATTTACTATGAAGCACACACGCACTTGCACGTAAACACACACACACACACACACACAACACACACACACACACACACAATCAAAGCGAGCAAAAAATAAAATAGATAATCAAGTAGATTTTTAAATAAAAATTATCAGCCCAACTTTTCCACATAACCACGTTTTACTCAAAAGACACCCGATAGTGACTGCATCAGAACTGCCACAAACACAGTTTTTGGAAAAACAGAATTATCATCGATTAACCCTAACACCCAACACACAAAAAAAAAAAACCCCCCCCAAAAACACCCAGGCCCCCAACCCAAACA
>CM054156.1:55406389-55418889 GCA_028751875.1 Rapana venosa
TGCGGAAAATAGATATAAAGATAGATACTAGAGAGAAAAAAGAGAAGGGGAGAGAGAACAGACAGACACACAGACAGACAGACAGACAGACAGAGAAAGAGAGAGAGAAAGAAAGAGAGAAGGAGGGAGAGAGAGAGAGACAAACAGACAGAATGACGGACAGATACATAGATAGACAGAGAGAGATAGTCAGACACATAAAAACACACACACACACAGGTGGGCAGACGGCAGGCAGGCAGAGACAGAGACAGCAGAGACAGACAGAGAGAGAAAAAGAGACAGACTACAAAGACAGGCAGGCAAGCAGACAGAGACAGGCAGACAGATAAAGTCAGACAAACAGAGAGACAAACAGAGACTCAGACAGCTACACAGGCAGGCAGGGCAGGTAGGCACGCACGCACGCAAGCACGCACGCACGCACGCACTCACTCACACACACACACACACACACACACACACACACACACACACACACACACACACACACACACACACACACACACACACACACACAAGGGATACTTTCCCCTGGAGTTAACATCCGTGCAGACTCCACTCTCCCCAAAAAGTCCTTCGGATGAGACTATAAACCGAGGCCCCGTGTGCCAACGCACGCAGAAAATCTCGCGCACACGTTAAATCCTGTTCCGCTTTTCGTACGAGTAGGCCACTGTGTGCCCGTGGAAACGGATGACAAAATTTACAAAACCGCATACACACGGGGACTGGATGTAGAAATGCACACAAGCGCTTATTCCATTATCCTCGGTATAAAAGAATAAAATAAACAATATAAAATAAACACACACACACACACACACACACACACACCACACACACACAGAGGCAGGCAGGCAGGCAGTCAAACAGACAGAGAAAGACTAATAAGGAGATGGAGACAGAGACAGGCTATAGAGAACTAAGATGAAGACGCAGAGAGACAGATGGAGGAAAGGAAGACCAGCAATGAGAAATCAGAAAGAGTGAGAGGATGGGGGGGGGGGGGGGGGGGGGGGTGGGGGGGGGGGGGGGAGGGGGGGGGGGGGGGGGGGTGGGGGGGGGGGGGAGGGAGAGGGAATTGTGGAGGAGAGGGGAGGGGTGGGGGCACATGAGGTTGTGCGTTAATAGCCCCAAGATGAATGTCATAAAGGGAGCTAGAAAGTATTAGAGAAGACGAGTGCAAATGAATGGACAAACGACAGGAATGAATAAAGGGGAAGGAGAGGGCAAAGAGAGAGAAGAGTCAGAGGGGAGAGAGGAGGGAGGGAGAGATAGAGAAAAGAGATAGGAGGAGAGTGGTGAGGAAGGGAGTGAGGGAGAGAAGTTGGAAAAAGTGAAACTTGAGAGAGAAAAGGGGTTACAGAGAGAAGGTAGGGGGAGGGGGAGAGAGGGAGAGGGACAAGAGGGCGAGAGGGAAGGGAGGAGAGGGAGAGAGAGAGGGAGGGAAGGGAGGGAGGGCGGAGTCGGAGAAGACTCAAGATGAGAGCAAGACATATACCAGAAGATGAAAACAAGGAGAAGAGAGAGACCCAGAGAGGAGAAAAGAGAGAGAGAGAGGGCAAGAGGAGAGACTAGAAAGAAAAGAGAGCAGAAAAGTGAGACAGATCAGACAGACAGACAGACAAGAAAGAGAGAGAGAGAGGAAGAAGAACAAACATCTAGGCAGAGAGAAAGAAAGACCGACATTATAAAGCACGAGAAAACAGACACTACCGTGTAATAAGCCTGACCTACCATTATTTTATTGGGTTAGAAAAATAAAACCCCCATTCTCAAACTATACCAGTGTAAACTCACATACATACGGACACATTTACACCGTCAATTAACAACAGCAAAGTGACAGTACCAGTGTTGGTAATTAACATAACACCTCACTACATTAGCACCTCACATTATTTTTATTTCAATCAACCCTAACCAATCCCCATCCCCCGCATTCTCCATGTACCGTGGGGTGCACTAATGAAGAGTTTTCCCACCAGCTTACCTCTATTTCCTCCACTTATTGTATTCCTGCGGACATCTGCTATTCTGAAGCAATTCGTTTCCCCTCACAATGCAGACAGTCCTACTCTCTGATGTTAGACTTCTCCCAACGTTTTCTCTAGCTGTCTGCCTCATTCATCGTTCCCTCCCTCCTTGTACTTTTTGTTTCCCTGTAGTAGGACAAAGTCCTTGGCCAATACTCAGATGTTCGTATTGTGATATTTTTAATTTATTTTACATGTGCCCCGTAACTCACTTTTTATTACCCCCATTACAAAAGCAGAAGACAGATCAGTGAAGCATTGATATTCATTTACCCAACCTTACCCCATAACCAAAAAAACCCCCAATAACACTGCGTTAGTTCTCTATTAACATAGAACACACAAACAGAAACAAACACGCCTTGAAACTGGTCTATTGTCTACACATACTTTTATACCATTCATCACATAAATTGCAAAAAAAAAGAGGGCTAATTGCTTTATTTGGCCCATGTATCGCTTCGCACAATGACCAAAACTATAAAACCTGGCCTACAATTAAGCCTGCATTTACCCATTTGCCTAAACAACATTTCATAAAATAGTAGCCTGCCTTGCAACCTAAAACTGGGCCAGTATTAATTGACTGGCCTATATACCATTTCACTCCCAGAATAAACAATTACAAGCCCTTAAGCCGCCCCATAATTGCGAACGTTAACCCAATTACCCAAACATCTACACTCACAACAGTGGGCAATGATTTAACATAACCCCTAAGCTAAACAAACCTGTCCAATTTTCGCTTCCGTTTTCTCGCACTGCCTCACTACAAAAAAAAGCCCAGCCTAATATTGGCATAAAATTCGCTTACCCAGTTGAAAGCATACAAACCTGTGCAATATTGTTCAACGTTCTCTTACCCCAGTTGCCAAAAGGCGTGGTCTACTAATAAGCCTGCGTTTACCCAGTTTTAGCAAAAAAAACCAGACCCTGATAATATTGGCCTACCATTCCTAATCAAAAGCGGGCCAACTAAATACTGGTCTACATTTAACCTTTAGACAAAACCATCTGTCTGGAGCTGGTTTACTATTCAATCAAACCCTGTACCCCATAAAACAAAACTGAAATGTTATTGGGATGTTTGTTTAAGCTATCTGGGGGGTTTTTATAATTCTGTTGCCCAATAAAATTTAAAATTTAATTATTGTAACCTATGACAGCTCCTGGAATATTCTCCCCAAAAGCAAACAAGTAGAAGCCGATCTAATATGAGAGTCTATAAATCTCTACTATAATAAAACCAGGCAAGTCGAATAATCGGACGCACGTTCTTACCTCCAACCCACTTGCAAACAAACTTGTCTACTATTAGCTTAACTATTACCCCAATACCAAAACTTCAGCCAGTCTAATCATGGCCCAACGTTTACCCAGTATCCAAAACAATGCGTAAACATGATGCCGTATGATTTACCCACATGCCCCAAACCGAAAAGCTTGTCTAATATAAGCTATCGATAAAACCCAGATAGCAAAAACAAACCAGTCTATAGATTATGCCTACCATACAAATATACAAAATCAGTATAATCCAGATATAGGACTCACTGTTTTTACTCAGTTGCCCAAAAACAACGGCGCTAATAATATTGGCCTACATAAATCATGTTAGCCAAACAAACCAGTCCAATATTTAGCCTAAACGTTTACTCAATTGCAATAAGCCTTTCTAACCACTAACCACTGTCCTACTTAATGACAAAAAACAGACCAAACTGATATTGGCCTAGCGTTAACATCAGGTAGCCACACAAGCCTGTCCAAATATTTTTGGTTGGCCCATGCCTAATTACAAAAAAGGCCATCTAAATATTGGCCTATCATAAAACCCCGAAGGCAAACAACACCTTTCAGAATACTATCCTACCTTAAACAACAACAACAGCCAATGTGAAATTGGCCTAAACATTAACCACCCAGTAGTCCTAATAAACCTAGTCAAATATTGGCCTATCATACTCTTACTACAACAATCAGGATAATCTGATATTTGACACACTGTTTTTCACTCAGTTGCCAAAACATCCAGTCCATATTGAGGCCCGCCGCGTATACCCCAATAACGACAATCAACAGGAACAAGACAATACGAGGCCCATAAGTGCTCTGAGAACAACATCAGTGTGCTGTGCAGTGTTTGTGCTGCTAGCAAGCAGCGATCGTTCGTTCTCTTTTTTCCTTTTTCTCTTTCTCTCCATATTCTGTTGTCCCCGCTATCTAAATTCATGTTGCCCCCTATCTCCACCACACCCCCCTCCCCAGTCCCCCCCCCTGGCAGCCCCTCCCCTGCTCCATTTCTCCCCCTCAATGTCCCTCTGTTACAATCAGGCAGCCAAGGCCAACTCAGCTCAGATGACAGTCTGGCGAAGAAAAAAGAATTGTGAAATGATTAAGGAAGTGTGTGTGAGTTGTTTGTGTGTTAGTTAAGTTTGGAGTAGGGGAGGGCATATGTATGTGGTGTGTGTGTGTTGTTTAGGCGTGGGTGGTTGGGGGGTTTGTGTGTGTGTGTGGTGTGTGTGTGTTTGTAAGAGTGTTTGGAGGGGAGGGGAGGGAGTTGTATGTGTGTGTATGTGTATGTGTTTGGAGCGTGTATTAGAGGAGTGTGTAGTGTATGGTTGAGTGTGATGTGAGGTGTTTTTGTGAGTGATGAGGGAGGCGAGGGGATGGAGTGATCGTGTGTGTTATCTAGTGTGTGTTTGTGTGGTGTGAGGTGTGAGTGTGTGTGTGTGATGTGTTTGGTTTGGTGAGTGTTGGGAGGGGAGGGGGAGTATGAGTAGGGAGTGTGTTTGTGTGATAGAGTGTGTGATGTGTGTGTGTTTGTGTGTGTGCTATTTATTAGTAAGTGTAAATTCGTGTATTGGAGGAGTTGTGTGTGTGTACATAGAGTGTGTGGTATATGAGTGTGTGTGTTTGGAGATTTAAGTGAGAGAGAGAGTCCGTGTGTGTGTATTGCGAGTATTGTGTTTGCCGTTGTGTGTAGTGCGTGTGTGTGCATGTAATGTTGTATAATATATTGGGTATGCGCGCACAATAATAAATTAATGTGATCGAGCTTTGCAGAAGAACTTCGTCGGTGTCCAGATTCACAGCGATGAGGTGTGATGAGGTAAAAAATTCGGTGTGTAAAGTCATAAGCAAAATACATTGATTACCATCTGCCATTCAACTTACCACCGACCACCACCACCATTACCACCACCACCCACCACCACTCACCACCACAACACAACCACCATCATTTTCAATTTCCAAAATTCCCCATCAACACCATCATCATCATCATCATCATCACACCATCACTCTCATCATCACATCACCATATCATCATCATCATCAACAACATCATTGCCATCGTTACCTTAACCAAATTACCGTCGGAGCAAATAGGAGAGGAGGAGGTTGGTGTGAGGAGGAGGAGTAGTGATGCAAGGGAGAAGGTGGAGAGAGGAAGATAAGAAGAATGAATAAAAGAACAACAGACAACAACAAAGAAAAACTAACAGAAGAATTGCGAAGAAGGAAAATTACAAAGAAGAATGCAAGAAGTAAAGACGACAGATGAAGAAGAAAAGAAGAAGAAGTAAGAAGAAGAAGAAGAAGAAGAAGAAGAAGAAGAAGAAGAAGAATATGAAAAGAAGAAGAAGGATCATCAAGAGATCAAGAAAACAAGAGGATCAAGAAGATCAAGAACAAGAACAAAAAAACAAAAACAAGAAGAACAAAGAAACAAGAAGACACAAGAAAACTAACAGAAGATTCGAAGATAGGAAAATTACAAAGAAGAATTGCGAAAAGTAGACAAAAAAGCAGAAGCGAAGAAAGGAAGAAGAAGAAGAAGAAGAAGGAAGAAGAAGAAGAAAGAAAGAACAGAAGAAGAACAACAACAACAACAACAACAACTACAACAACACCAACAAGAAAGAGTCACTGGCTCAGAACAGAATTTTGTTCACTACGATTCGGCACAGCATGAACTGCACACTCACTGGAATGAATTTGTGTGTGGGGGCCGACAGCTTTCTTTCCCCGTGTATAATGCAATATGAAGCAATAACCTCACGTGCTTCTTCTATGGGGTAATGGGCCAGTCACGGCTTTTATTGTGCTCTGCACATATCGTCCATATTCTTTTGGAATTTTTTTTATCTTCTTGTTCCCTGCAAGAGCTCAGAGAGGTTCACCAATGTGAATATTTTTTGAATTTCGACAGTTTGTTGGGGGGGGGGGGGGGGTGGGGGGGGGGGGGGGGGGGGGGGGGGGGGGGGGGGGGGGGGGGGGGGGGGGGGGGGCTGCTCACCAGTAAGGTAGACGCATTCCGATCTGGGATACAGAAGTGAAGGAAGGTGGCCAGGATGTTAAGACGTTTGCCTGCCACAAGTAAAACCGTGAGTTCTGGGTTCGAATTCCCAGCCTCGCCCTTTCTTCTTCCCAGTTTGATACAAAAATCGAACTGAATGTTAAAAGTCCTTCGGATGAACTATAAACCGAGCCCCCCGTGTGGCGAACGCAAGCAGAACATCTTGCGCACCCCGTTAAATCCTTTTCCGCTTTTCGAAAGAGTAGGCCATTGTTGCCGGTGGGAACAATGACCAAACAATTTTAAAAAACCGCATACACACGCATAACTTTTTTTTTTAAAAATATGTCATCTGAGCGCTTTGATTTGTTGATTTACAAGATTCAGCGCTATATAAATTCCATGCATTATTATTATTATTATTATTATTATTATTATTATTATTATTATTATTATTATTATCATCATCATCATCATCATCATCATCATTGTTATTATTATTATTATTATTATTATTATTATACACACTGTTTTTGAATTAGGCGGTCGTTCATGCTGTTTTACATCTCATTTTATTTCCATCTCATTTCGCAAATGCCAGGATATTCCACCACCAACATCTCCATCCATTTCATGTCCATGTTCTAGGCATCTCAATAGAAAGACCACATCACGAATGAGATGTCAAGAGACGCATCCGCAATGGCTATCGGGCCCTATACTGACCTTCAACACTCCGTCGACAACGAAAACTGAGTGGTTGGGTCATGTCACACGCTCCCTCTGGTCTTGCAAAAACAATCCTACCAGGCACAGTGAGGGGAGGAGAAGAAGAAAAGAGTGTCAGCCAAAGGAAAGATGGGAGACAACATTCGAGCGTGAAATAGACATGGAGCTGAGAGACACCCTGAGGTGGCTGAGAGACGAGAGGACTGGAGAAGGGTGGTTGACAAACTTCGAGGCGGCCCCAAAGGATTCGGATCTGAGGAGGATCGGTGACGGTGACGTTGAGGCGGATCTGTTTACGTGCACCCTTTTGGCGTGATTTGAAAGGAAATAGTCAGAAGTCCTATTAATGTGTGTTTAACACAGCTATCACTATCCCTGTTGCATTTTATCTCTTTTCATGTTTATCAGCTCGTAGGAATTCTATATATACACGACTTTTTTCTCTTTGCTTCTGAAATGGTTCGCTACGATTATAACAAATAAAATCTGATGTGAAAATAATGTGGTTGGATGTCTACACACGTACACGCGCAAACAGTATGTGCATTCTCTCTCTCTCACTCTCTCTCTCTATCTATCTCAATCTCTCTCTCTCACTCTCTCCCTCATCCTCTTCACTCCTCACTCCATCTCCTCTCTCTCTCACACCTACCTACTCACCCACCCACAGACAGAACAGATAGCAGACTGACAGATAATAGGCAGGCAGGCAGGCAGCAGACTGACTGATTGACAGACAGGCAGACAGACAGACAGACATACATACAGAGAACGAGACAGAGACAGAGACAGACACAGACAGAAACAGAGACAGAGATGGAGACCTCTCCCAAGAAGAAAATAAAACATCAGACATGCTGAATTTCAAATTATTCCGTATTGAATATTTTAGGTAGTTTTGTTGGTTGCCTTTAATCTGTTCTTCCCCGTTTCTTTGTTTTCTTAATAATGATAATAATGATAATAATCACCCTCCTACATAATTGTAATGATGGAATGATGAGATGAATGAAGATGATGATTGATGATACTAATAATGGCGGGGTGATGATATAATTACGATGACCGATGATATAAACAATAATCCATTTCTATTTGCAATAAACACAGTAAAAAAATTTCAACCCCCCAAAAAAGGGAATTGAAAAAAACATATTCACCATTTTTTTTGGAATGAGAATCCCCCCCACCAACTCAACCTCTCGAACGCACGCAGAACAACCATTTCGCACAGGTTAAATCCTGTTCCGCTTTTCGGAAGCGTAGGCCATTTGTGTGCCGTTGAACAGATGACAAAATTGACAAACCGCATATACACAGGCACTTGATGTAAAAAAAAAAAAAAAGCACAGAAGTGGGCTTATTCCTTATCCTCGATAGAAAAGAATAAATAAATAATTTTTTTTTTTTTTTTTTTAAAAAAACTCGCACACCCCTACCCCACCCCCAACCCAAAACCACATTGCTGCTATCGTAAATCCCCACCTGCCACTTCTTCCCCGCCTCCAATCCCTCCCCCCCCCCCCCCCACTTTCTACAGGCAAGTTAGTTTTTCTACAGCAAAAGAGATGGGTTCGCGATAACTCAGATGTAAATCACGCGGTGGCAGGACAGGGGGGAGAGTCTTCATTTCTTCCATCCTTCCATCCGTCCTTCTTCCTTCCCTTCCTTCAAGCAAGATTCAATACAACTATGCCGAAAAGTCTGATAGAGGTTTCGTTCCATGCATCCCAGCTGGAATGAGAAAGGAAGTAGGTAGAGAGAGAGAGGAGAGAGAGAGAAGAGAGGAGGGGGGTGGAGAACGAGAGGGAGGGAGGGAGGGAGGAGAGAGAGAGTAGAGAGAGATAGATAGAGAGAATGGGGAGGGAGGAGGGAGGGAGAGAGAGAGAGAGAGAAGCGAGAGAGAAGAGAGAGAGAGAGAGAGAGAAAGACAGACAGACAGATGTGGCAGACAGACCGAGACAGAAACGGAGAGATGGGCAGACCTCTGTGAACCATCATGCCAGCTTAGAATGATTTGGGGGGGGGGGGGGGGGGGGGGGGGGGGGGGGGGGGGGGGGGTGGGGGAGGGAAGGGGAGAGATTAAAGAAAAGAGAAGACAGATACAGAGACAGACTAGACAGAATTCTGTGGACCATCTTCCAGCATTAATGATTAGAAAGAGAAGAGAGAAGACATACAGACAGACAGAACAGCAAGACAGACAGACAGAGACATGCAGAACGGGCCAGCACAGGCAACAGACAGACAGACAGACAGCAGGCAAGGCATGGCAGACAGGCAAGAGGCGGAAAGACAGACCAGACAGACAGACAGACAGGCAGGCAGCAGGCTGGCTGCTGGTGGCAACAGGCAGGCAGACAGGACAGACAGACAGACAGACAGACAGAGATATATGTGAACCGAATTCTGTACAGATCACGGCAGAGAACGCATGATAACATTAACTTGGTTTACTCCTTGGATTTTTTAAAATTTTTTTTTTTTTTAAAAAAAATTTTTAAAAAAATAAAAAAAAAAAAATTTTTTTTGGGGGGGGGGTTGGGGTTTTTTTTTTTGGGGGGGGGTTTTTTTTGGGGGGGGGGGGGTTTTTTTAAGGGGGGGGGGGGTTTTTTTTTTAAAGGGTGAAAGGGGCCCTTTTTGGGAGGGAAGGGGGGGGGGGGTTTGGTTTTTTTTTTTTTTTTTTTTTTCCCCCCCAAAATTTTTGGGGGGGGGGGGGGGGGGGGGTTTTTTTTGGTTTCCCCCGGGTTTTTTTTTAAAAAGGGGGGGAAATTTTGAACTTTCCCTTTTTTTTTTTAAATTTTAAAAAAAAAAGGGGGGGGGTTTTTTTTTTCCCCCCCCCTTTTTTCCCCCCTTTTTTTTCCTTTCCTTCTTTTTAAATTTTTTTTTTTTTTTTTTGTTTTTTAATTTTTTTTGGGGGGGGGGGGCTTGGTTTTTTTTTTTTTTTGGGGGGGTTTTTAAATTTTAAACCCCGGGGTTTTATTTTTTTTTTTTTTTTTTTTTTTTTGGGGGGGTTTTTTGTTTTTTTTTCCCCTTTTTCTTTTCAAATTTCTTCCCTTCTTTCTTTTTTTTTCCCTTTTTTTTTCCCCCCAATTTTCCCCCCCCCCCCCTTTTTTTCCCCCCCCCCCCCCTTTTTTCCCCCCCTTTTTTTTTTTTTGGAAAAAAAAATTTTCAAAAAGGGGGTTAAAATTTCCAAAAAAATTTTGGTTTAAGGGGAAAACCCGGGGGGAAAAAATTTGGCAAAAAAAAAAATTTTTTTTTTTTAAAAAAAAATTTTTTTTTGGGGGAAAAAAATTTTTTTTCCCCCCGGGGGGGGTTTTTTTTTTTTTTAAAAACCCCCGGGGGGGGTTTTTGGGGGGGGGTTTTTTTTTTTCCCCTTTTTTTTTTGGTCCCCCCCGGGGGGGTTTTTTTTTTTTTTCCCCGGGCCCTTTTTTTTTTTTTTTTTTTTTTTGGGGCCCCCCCCCCCCCCCCCTTTTTTTTTTTTTTTTTTTTTTTTTTTTCCCCCCCCCCTTTTTTTAAATTTTTTTTTTTCCCCCCCAATCCCCCCCCCCCCCCCCCCTTTTTTTTTTTTTTTTTTTTTTTTTTTTTTTTTTTTTTTTTTATTTTTTTTTTTTTTTTAAAAATTTTTTTTTTTTTTTTTTCCCCCCCCCCCTTTTTTTTTTCCCCCCCCCCCCCCAAATTAAAAAAAAACGGGTTTTTTTTTTTTTTTTCACCCCCCCCCCTTTTTTAAACCCCAGTTTTTTTTTTTTTCTCTTTTTTTAAAATTTTTTTTAAAATTTTTTCCCCCCTTTCCCTCTCCCCCCCCCCCTCCCCCCCCCTCCCCCCCCCCCCCCCTTCCCCCCCCCTTTTTTTTAAATTTTTTTTTCCCCCCTTTCCCCAAATTTTTTTTTTTTTTTTTTTTTCCCTTTTTTTTTTTTTCCTTTTTTTTCCCCCCCTTTTTTCCCCCCCCCCTTTTTTTTTTTTTTTTCCCCCTTTTTTTTTTTTTTTTTTGGGGGGGGGGGGGGGGTTTTTTTTTTTTCTTTTTTTTTGGGGGGGGGGGGTTTGGGGGGGAAAAAAGGGGGGGGGGGGGGTTTTGGGGGGTTTTTTTGGTTTTTTGGGGGGGGAATTTTGGGGGGTTTTTTTGGGGTTTGGGGGGGGAAAAAGGGAAAAAAAAGGGGGGCTTTAAATTTTTTAAAAAAAAAGGGGGGGTTTTTAAAAAATTTTGGGGGGGGGGGGGGGGTTTTTTTTTTGGGTTTAAATTTAAAAAAAAAAAAAGGGGTTTTTTGGGGGTTTGGGAGAAAGGGGGGAGGGGGGGGTTTTTTTTTTTTTTCCCCCTTTTTTTTTTTAAAAGGGGGGGAAAAAAAAATTTGGCCCCCTTTTTTTTTTTTTTTTTTTTCCCCCCCCCCCCCCCCCCTTCCCCCCCCCTTTTTTTTCCCCCTTTTCCCCACCCCCCTTTTCCCCCCTTTTTTCCCCCCCCCTTCCCCTCCCCCCTTTTTTTTTTTCCCCCCCCCCTTTTTTTTGTTTTTTTTTGGGGGGGGGGTTTTTTGGTTCCCCTTTTTTTTTTTTTTTTTTTCCCCTTCCTCTTTTTTTTTCCCTTTTTTTTTTTTTTTTTTTTCCCCCTCCCCCCCCTTTTTTTCCCCCCTTCCCCCTTTTTTTTCCCCCCCCTTTCCCCCCCCCCCCCCTTTCCTCCCCCCCCCCCTTTTCCCCCCCTTCTTTTTCCCCCTTTTCCCCCCCCCCCCTTCCCCCCCCCCCCCCCCCCCCTTCCCCTTCCCCCTCCCCCCCCCCCCCCCCCCTTTTTTCCCCCCTCCCCCCCCCCCCCCCCTTCTCTCCCCCCCCTTTTTTCCCCCCTTTTCCCTTTATTTTTTTTTTCCCCCAAGGGGTTTTTTTTTTAAAAAAAAATTGGGGGGGGAAAATTTTATTTTTTTTTTCCCCCCCCCCCCTTTTTTTTTTTTTTTTTTTCCCCCCCCCCCCAAAACCCCTTTTTTTTTTTCCCTTTTTATTTTTTTTTTTTTTTCCCCCCCCCCCCCCTTTTTTTTTTTGGGGGGTTTTTTTTGGGGGGGGGGGGGAAAATTTTTAAAAAAAAAAATTTTTTTTCCCCCTTTTTTTCCCCCTTTTTCCCCCCCCCCCCGGCCCCCTTTTTTTTCCCTTTCCCCCCCTTTTTTTTTTTTTTTTTAAAATTTTTTTTCCCCTCCCCTTTTTTTCCCCCCCCTTTTTTTTTTTAAACCCCCTCCCCCCAAATTTTTTTTTGGGGCCCTTTTTTTCCCCCCCCCCCCCGGGCCCCCTTCCCCCCTTTTTTTTTTTTTTTTTTATTTTTTTTTTTTTTTTTTTTTTTAAATTTTTTTTTTTTTTTTTTTTTTTTTTTCCCCCCCCTTTTTTGGCCCCCCTTTCCCCCCCCCCCCCCCCCCCCCCCCCCCCCCCTTTTTTTTTTTTTCCCCCCCTTTTTTTTCCCC
>CM054156.1:55426389-55443520 GCA_028751875.1 Rapana venosa
TCTTCCAAAACACACCACCAGACAAACCAGATGGGTCAAAAAAGAGTTTGAAAGCCCTGTACATCGATTCACTGAAAGCTCAGCACAGCTTACCCCATCCCTCGCGTGATCGTTAAACAAAATTACACCTAAAAGCAACTGCCCATAGTTACTCGTGTGTTGGGGACAGTTTTACTGCCGTGCCTTGCCCTAAGAGCGTTCACTCTTGAGGTAAGTGGACATTAAGACACCACCACCCCTCCCCGCCCCTCCCCAATCGCCCCACCCACCCACCACCATCATTAACCCCTACCCCCAACATACCCACCACCCAGCAGGGGAAAACGTAGCTACCCATAAAAAAGCAAGGAGTTTTTTTTGGTTTTTTTTTTAAACATAAACCGCGAGTTACACTACCTGTGAGTTACTGACAGGCTCTCTCTCTCTTCTCTCTCTCTCTCTCTCTCTCTCTCTCTCTCTCTCTCTCTTCTCTCTCTCTCTCTCTCTCTCTCTCTTTCTCTCTGTCTCTCTCTCTCTCTCTCTCTCTCTCTCTCTCTCTCTGTCGCTGTCTGTCTGTCTGTCCGTATTTGTCTTTCTCTGTCGAGCGTGTGTGCGTGCAAGCTTGTGATAACAAGTAATGTATTGGGTTGAACGTGGTTATTGGAGATGCCTTTTCCTCTTTCGGTTTTCATTATTTCTTTGTTGCAAAAAACATACTGTTTAAATTGTGTTCATACTGTGCCCCTTGCCCAAAAGACTGTATTGCTAATGGCAATAAATTACTTTCAGTGTTCAGTGTTCTCTGTCTCTCCCTCTCTCTGTCTGCCCACCCCCCTCTCTGTGTGTCTCTCTGTCTCTCTCTCTGTGTCTGTCTTTCTGTCTGTTTGTATGTCTGTGTATGTCTCTCTATCTCTCTCTGTTTCCTCTCTCTCTCTCTCTCTCTCTCTCTCTCTCTCTCTCTCTCTCTCTCTCTCTCTCTCTCGCCTTGTGTTGCTTTGTCTCTCTTTCGTTCTTTCTTTCTTTCTCTCTCTGTTTCTCTCTCTCTCTCAACCCTGTCTCTGTCTGTCCCTGTTTCTCTCTGTGTCTCTTTCTCTGTCTGTCTGTCTGTCTGTCTATCTTTCTGTCTGTCTGTCTGTCTCTCTCTCTCTCTCTCTCTCTCTCTCTCTCTCTCACTCTCTCTCTCTCTCTCTCTCTCTCTCTCTCTCTCTCTGAACAGCACAAGAAGAAGAAGAAGACGAATTTCATTTTTTGTTTGCTTGTAGAACTTATCATGACATTCGCCAAAAAATTGCTTTTTTGACAAACCCAACCAACGGGTCCACCAATCTTGTACAAAAGGTGTTATCTTCAAATAATATGTCCGAGCTTGAATCTTTAGCAATATATATAACGCAGGCTCTAGATAGACGTAAGCAGACTATGAATGAAACGGATCCTATACGTAATAACTGAAAATATTGGTTGGCATTTATCTGGACTTTGGATTATTACTCATGTCTTTTTCATATTCATTCCTATGTTAATATGTTACTTACAATTACCCCCTTTGACTGATGGGCTTGTAGCTTTTGTCAAATAAAATTCGTTCGTTCGTTCGTTCGTTCTCTGAACAGCACAGGCCATGCTGACTGAAACGACATTACAGTCAGCTAGGGAAAGAGATGGAAGAAGAATGGAAGTCACTAACCCTTCTTTCATGTCTGACTGCGCCCCCTCTCCATCCCTCTCAATCCCTCTCTCAACATCTCTCTCTCTCTCTGTCTCTGTCTGTCTGTCTCTCTTTCTCTCTTTCTCTCTTACTCTCTCTCTCTCTTTCTCTCTTTCTCTCTCTCTCTCATTAACAGTGGCTTTTTAACCTTCCCTAAACAGATGGGAAGTGGCTTTTTAACTTCCCCTTAATAGCGGTTTTATAACTTCCCATCAATAGTGGCTTTTTCAACTTTCCCTTCACAGTGGCTTTTCAACTTTCCCTTAATAGTGGATTTTCAACTTCCCCTTCACAGTGGATTTTCAGCTTCCCCTTAATAGCGGTTTTATAACTGCCCCTTAACAGTGGATTTTTAACTTCTTATCAACAGTGGATTTTCAACTTCCCCTTCACAGTGGATTTTCAGCTTCCCCTTAATAGCGGTTTTATAACTGCCCCTTAACAGTGGATTTTTAACTTCTTATCAACAGTGGATTTTCAACTTCCCCTTCACAGTGGATTTTCAGCTTCCCCTTAATAGCGGTTTTATAACTGCCCCTTAACAGTGGATTTTTAACTTCTTATCAACAGTGGCTTTTAAACTTTTCCTTAATAGTGGATTTTCAACTTCCCCTTTAACACTGGCTTTTTCACTTCCCTTTAACAGTGTATTTTCAACTCCCCCTATAACAGTGGCTTTTTAACTTTCCCTTTAACAGTGGCTTTTTAATTTTTCCTTTAACAATGGCTTTTCAACTTCCCTTTAACAGTGAATTTTCAACCTCCCCTTTAACAGTGGCTTTTTAACTTCCCTTTAACAGTGCATTTTCAACTTCCCTTTTAACAGTGGCTTCTTAACTTTCCTTTAACAGTGGATTTTCAACTTTCCCTTTAACAGTGGATTTTCAACTTCCCTTTTAACAGTGGCTTCTTAACTTTCCTTTAACAGTGGATTTTCAACTTCCCTTTAACAGTGGATTTTCAACTTCCTCTTCAACAGTGGCTTTTCAACTCCTTAAACAGTGGCTTCTTAGCTTTCCTTTAACAGTGGCTTTTCAACTTCCCCTTCACAGTGACTTCTTAACTTCCCCTTCACAGTGACTTCTTAACTTCCCCTTCACAGTGACTTCTTAACTTCCCCTTCACAGTGACTTCTTAACTTCCCTTCACAGTGACTTCTTAACTTCCCCTTCACAGTGACTTCTTAACTTCCCCTTCACAGTGACTTCTTAACTTCCCCTTCACAGTGACTTCTTAACTTCCCCTTCACAGTGACTTCTTAACTTCCCCTTTAACAGTGAATATTTACCATCGCTCTGTCCTGGGCTTTTTAGCTCTTGAGATGAGATACGTCAAAAACACCTTGGGTATAGATAAAAGGGGTACGGGGGGGGGGGGGGGGAGAGGAACATGGTGATATCAGACAGTGTGGAGCGGGAACAGCAGAACAGGATTGTAATTGACGATGAGGCAGCCACAATAACAAACAAAAAAAAACAACGAAAACTATGACAACAAAAGAAAGAACAAGACAACATAAAAGAGGAAGCCCCCAAAACACAACAACAACCGAAAAACAACAAATCCAGCAAAAGACAATAACACGCAAGAAACAACAAGACACACAAAAACCAGGAAACAAAAAACAAACAAATTCAAACAAAATAATATAAAAAAGCACAGACAAATCAATTTCTCGGGAGTAACTATCTTTAACTTTCGCATGCTTGTCATGCACTAAACTTACACTGTTTGCACACGGGACATCAATATATCGCATCATCCACAATTAAATAAGCGACTCAGACACTCCATTCCATCCCACACCCAACCACCCACCCACCCACCTACCCACCTACCCACCACCACCACTTAATCATTTCGGGTAGATAGATAGTAGGGGCCGGAGCAGGGAGTGTAGGGGAGGAGGTGGGGGGGGGGGGGGGTAGGTAGGGAGGGAGGGAGGGAGAGCACGAGTGTGCATTATCTCTTTTATCACCGATTCCCGTTGGTGCAGAAATGACAAATGAGAAAAAACGATGTTGACATATTGATTTGAGGGCTCTCTCTCTTTTTCTCTCTGAGACGGGATAGCCTGGTGGTTAGAGTGATGCATTCGTGATCTGCTGACCCGGGTTCGATTCCCGTTCAAGAGGATTTTTTTTCCCTCTGGAGTTAACTAACATCAGTGGCGACTCCACTCTTCCCCTGAAAGGAAAGTCTTTTTCGGATGAGACTATAAACCGAGGTCCCTGGTGCGAACGCACGCAGAAGAACATCTTGCGCACACGTTACAACCCATTGTGTGCCAGTGGGAATGGATGACAACATTGACAAAACCTGCATACACACGGGAACTGGATGTAAAGAAGCACATGAGTGCTCATGTGCTTATTCCACTATCCTCGAAATACAAGACTACAAGGATAAATAAACAGATAAATAAATAAATAAATAAATAGATAAATAAATAAATAATAAATAAATAAATGAATAAATAAGGTAGCCGCATTCCGACTTTAGAGAATAGTGTCTAAACACGACACTTGTGTGCATATAGTTTTTAATTTTTTTTTTAAAATTGCCATCCCTTACTACTAGCTACAAAATGAACAATCTCTTCCAAAACGCAAGATGGGTTTTAAACATATCCCGGGGGTAAAGCGCGCCGCCACAAGAGCAGCGCCACCCATTTTTTCCCCCTGTCTGCAGCTGTATTTGTTTTCCTATCAGAGTAGGGGTTTTTTCTACAGAATTTTGCCAAGGACAACTTTTTTGTTGCCGTGGGTTGTTGTAAGTGCGCTAAAGAGTTATGTGTAACACAAGGGACCTCGGTTTAACGTCTCATAATAATAATAATAATAATAATAAAAACTGATAATAATAATAATAATATATGGAAGTTATATAGCGCTGAATCTTGTAAAAACAAACAAATCAAATCTCATCCGAAAGACTAGCGCCCAGACGACTTCATGGGAAGTGAAGTCAGTGCTGATGTCAAAATCTCCTAAAACGGGTGCGGCGGTGCTGGTTCGATCCCAGACCGTCAGATCACGAGCGCAAACGCTCTAACCACTAGGCTGTCTCGTCCCCTTACATCCTCTTTCCCTGGTTTTTTACATCCAGTCCTCGTATGCATGAAGTTTTGTACATTTAGTCATCATCCGTTCCCATCGGCACACAATGACCTACTCTTCCGAGGAGCGGAACGGGTTTTAACGTGAGCGCAAGATGTTCTGCGTGCGTTCGCACACGGGACCTAGGTTTACAGTCTCAACTGAAGGACGTTTAGAGGGGCAGTGGAGTCGGCACTGATGTTAACTCTAGAAAAATCCTCTTGAACGGGATTCGAACTCGGGTCAGCAGATCACAAGTGCAATGCGGATCACTCTAACCACTAGGCTTTCCTGTTCCCCAGATTGATACTGACAGCACTCTCTTTGAAATCCTACCGGTAAAATAAAAAAAAATTATCAATGAAGTGCGAACACACTTAGACCATCTCTCATAGTTGGATAAATTCCATCCCATTTTTTCTCCCGTACGGCTGTTCTAAGGCTTAAAGGTATGAATGACACTATGGTGATGTTGATACAATTCATATGGATTTATTATTGTCGCTAACTGAATTTAAGTCTTTAACTGCGCGAACACGGTCCAAACATAACAGGAAATTTTGTTCAAAGTTCTTAACGCTTCGTTTTATAATTATCAACACACATGAAAACACGACCACGAAAAATAATGCGAATAAAAAGAAATAACATAATTTTTAAAAAGTGGTCAGAGCACTCGCTTTCCCCAAGCTAAGGTCAAGCAGCGTCGAGCGTGGTTACCAGTTGGATGGGTGACCGTTTGCATTCCTTGGCTTCAGTACAGTTCCCCCAGTTCACCCAGCTGTAAATGGGTACCTGCCCTCTTGAGGGTCAGGGAAGGTAAAGCAGCGAAGGAAAGATGGGCGCCGCCCTCAATATGCTGGCCCTAGAGAAGCTGAGGTCTCTGATGCCTCACTTCTTCTTGTTCTTGTTCTTGTTCTTCTTCTTCTTCTTCTTCTTCTTCTCTTCTTCTCTTCTTCTTCTTCTTCTCCTTCTCCTTCTTCTTCTTCTTCTTCTTCTTCTTCATCTTCTCCTCTTCCTCTTCCTCCTTCTTCTTCTTCTCATTTGTCGAACGCTCAGACAGCAACTATTGTTGTCTGTGATATGAGCGAAAACACGTTACGCTGCCGTTAAGTGCCTGACAAGTCAGGCCCAGCGCACACGACCTCGACATGGGAGAGAATTGCTATCTATTAAGTCTTTCTGAGTGGAAAAAAAAGGCCAGGAGAATGGACCTCAAAAAAGCAGAAAATAGACAAGAAGAAGAAGGAGGTGACAAGAAGAAAAGGAACAACGCGGCAGAAAGAAAGAAAGAGAGGGATAGAAAAAAAAAGATGAAATTCCTAGCACAGAATTTCCAGAAGGTTCGGGGGTGCTATTTAATAGACTGAGAGAACCCCGGCATCCCCACGGGGAAGATTTATAGTCACTCACCGGCCGGCAGAAGGACTTTCAGAGGAGTGGAGTCAGTATGATACCGATGTCATTGCAGGGAGGGGGGTGGGGTGGGGGGGTGGGTGGGGGAGGAGAGGAATCTATTCTGGCACAGGGAGGAGACCGATGATTGGAAGAAAGATGGAAGTGACAGCGGTGGTCAGGGAAGCGTGAATGGGCAGGGATTATGGACAGGCTTTTTTTTTTAAACAATACCATCTGTCTGTCATCGTGTGAGTGAGTGAATGAGAGCAGAGAGAGAGACAGAAAGAGACAGAGAGTCAGATGGACATGAAGACAGACAGAGATAGAGACAGAGATAAAAAGGAGTCAGATGAGAGACACAGAGAGACACAGAGATACAGAGTTACAGAGAGAGACAGAGAGAGAGAGACAAAGACAGACAGACAGATACAGACAGAGGGAGAGAAATACAGAGAGAGAGAAAGAGAGAGAGGACAGAGAGAGAGTGGGGAGAGTGAGAGAGAGAGTGAGAGAGAGAAAAAGAGAGGGAGAAAGAGGAGAGAAAGAGTGAGAGAGGACACACGGGACAAGACCAGAAACAGACAAAGAGGGGAGAGGAAAAACAGACACACAGAACACGGCAGACAGACATACAGAGATAGAGACAGATAGACATAAAAAGAGAGAGACAGACAGAGAGAGAAAAAAGAGAGAGAAAAAGAAGACAGAGACTAAGAGACAGAGAAAGACAGAGAGATAGACAGATAGACAGTCAGAGAGGCAGAGCGAACGAGACAGGAGGCAAGAAAATGAGACAGAGACAGACAGAGACGACATAGAGACAGAGAGAGGACAGATACGGATAAGACCCGACAGCAGAAAGAGAAAGAGGGGAAAAAACTCTGAACTTAAACGTGGTAATATTGTACATTGGCCTTAGGCCCAAAAACAAAGGAGTTTGGGGGAAGGAGAAGAATCAACATATTTAAAAAAGAAAGAAAGAAAAGAGAGAAAAAGAAAGGAAAAACAGAGACGAAGAGAAAGAGAGAGAGAGAGAGAGAGAGAGGGGAGAGGAGATGAGAGAAGGGGAGAAGAAAGAAAAAGAAAGAAGAAAAAAAGAAGTGAAGAAAAAAAGAAAGAAAGAAAGAAGAAGAGAAAAAAAAAGAAAGAGAAAGAAAGAAAGAAAAAAAAAAGAAAGGAAAGAAAGAAAAGGAAAAAAAGAAAGAAAAGAAAGAAAGGTGAGGGAGAGGAGAGAAAAAAGAAAGAAAAAAAAGAAAAAAAAGAAAGAAAGAAAGAAAAAAAAAAACGAGCAGAAAAGGAGAGCGAGAAAGAAAAGCAAAAAGACACAGACGACAAAACAAAGACAGACGGCAGAGACACAAAAAGACAGACCCAAGACGCCAGGAAGAATTTATTATTCGGGTATCTATACAGACCCCATTTTGTCCTCGAAACCCCCCCTCCCCCCCCCCCAACCCCCTCACCCCCCCTCACCCCCACACAAACCCACCCTCCCCCCCCCTTCACCCCCCCCAACACCCCCCTTTCCGCCCCTAAAAACCCACCCCAAAACAAATCTGTTTTCTCGGGAAATAACCCCCGGAAATTGAAAACAGAACACACACACAAAAATATAAAAAAAAACGAAAAAAGACAGGGCGAGGAAACTTTTGTTTTGGGGTAGATAAGTATGTTTGTGTTCATTCAGAAAATACATTGCTGGTCTGTGATATTGTTGTTTTTTTGTTGTTGTTTTTTTTCTTCTTCTTGTTCTTTTGTTTTTCTTGTTCTTTTTCTTTCTTTATTTTTTTTTCTTCTTTTTTTTCTTCTTCTTGTTCTGTTGTTTTTGTTCTTATTTTTCTTGTTTTGTTCCTTTTTTTCTTCTTCTTCTTTTCTTCTTTTCTTCTTCTTCTTTTTTTCTTCTTCTTCTTTTTCTTCTTCGCATTTTTTCTTTTCTTCGCATTCTTTTCTTTTGCATTCTTCTTTTCTTCTTCTTCTTTTCTTCTTCTTTTTTTTTCTTCTTCCATTTTTTTTTGATTTTTCTTCTTTTCTTTTCTTCTTCTTTTCTTTTCTTTTTTCTTCTTCTTTTTTTCTTTTCTTTTCTTCTTCGCCTTGGTGTTCCCCCTTTAAATGATTTTATTTGACGATAGGAGGAGGGGGGGGGGGGGGGGGAGGAAAGAAAATGGGAGAAAGGGGGGGGAAAAATGGTGGGGGGAAAGGACTGTGTGCGAAGAGATGCGTTGTTGGGTGGGTGAGAGAAAAAATGAGAGGAGGAAAAAGGGCTCGACTGGGGAAAATTTGCAATTATAAGTCTTTTGAGTGGAAAAAAAAGGCCAGGAAATGGCCCTCAAAAAAGAGAAAATAGACAAGAAGAAGAAGGGTGACAAAAAGAAAAGGAACAACGCGGCAGAAAAAAAGAAGAGAGGGATAGAAAAAAAAAGATGAAATTCCTAACAGAATTTCCAAAAGGTTCGGGGTGCTTTTTTAAATAGACTGAGGAACCCCGGCACCCCCAGGGGGAAGATTTATAGTCATCACCCGGGGCAAAGGTTTAGGAGTGGAGTCAGTTGATACCGATGTTCTTGCGGGGGGGGGGTGGGGGGGGGGGTGGGTGGGGGAGGAGAGGAATCTTTGGCACGGGAGGAGCCGTGTTTGGAAGAAAGATGGAATGACAGCGGGGGTCGGGAACGTAAATGGGGGGGATTAGGGACAGGTTTTTTTTTTTTAAACAAACCTTGTCTGTCTCTTTTGGATGAGTGAATGGAGGAGAGAGAGCAGAAAGAGACAGAGAGTCAGATGGACTGAGAAGACAGAGATAGGAAGAGATAAAAAATCGTTTGGGACACAGAGAGACCAAAGATACAGAGTTACAGAGAGGACAGGGGAGAGAGAAAAAGACAGACAGAAGATACGACAGAGGGGAGAAATACAGAGAAGAAAGAGAGAGAGACAGAGAGAGAGTGGAGAGTGAGGAGAGAGTGAAGAGAGAGAAAGAGAGGGGAAAGAAGAGAAAGAGGAGAGAGAGACACACAGACGAGACCAAAAACAGAAAAAGAGGGAGAGAAACAGACACACGAACACGGGCCCGACAGACATACAGAGATAGAGACAGATAGACATAAAAAAGAGGACAGACAGAGAGAAACAGAGAAAGAAAAGAAGACAGAGACAAGAACAGAGAAAGACAGAGAGATGACAGATAGACCCCCCCCAAAAGAAAAAAGGAAAGAGACAGGCAGCAGAAACTGAGACAGAGACAGACAGGACGCATGGGCCAGAGAGAGGACAGATCGAAAAAGCAGACAGCAAAAAGAGAAAGAGGGGGGGAAAAAACCTTGAACTCAAACGTGTTTAATTTTACATTGGGCCTTGGGCCCCAATACACGAGTTTGGGGAAGGAGAAAAATCAACAATTAAGAAAAAAAGAAAAGAGAGAAAAAAAGAAAGAAAGACAGGACGAGAGGAAAGAGAGAGGGAGAGGAGAGGAGAGAGAGAGGAGAGGGGAGAGAGAGAAGAAAAAAAAAAAGAAAGAAGAAAAAAAAAAAGAAGAAGAAAGAAAGAAAAAAAAGAAAGAAAAAAAGAGACGAAAAAAAAGAAAGTAAAAAAAAAAGAAAGAAAGAAAGAAAGGAAAGAAAAAAAGAAAGAAGGAAAAAAGAAGGAAAGAAAAAAGAAAAAGAAAGATGAGAGAAGAGAGAGGAAAGAAAGAAAGAAAGAAAGAAAAAAAAGAAAGAAAAAAAAAAAAAGACAGAGAAGAGACAGAGAGAGCGAGAAAGACAAAGACAGAAAAAAACCAGACAGACAAAAGATAGAAGAGGGCCCAGAGACACAGAAAAGACAGAGCGACAGACAGCCAGAGAAGAATTTTCTATTCTGGTATCTATAAGCCTCCATTTTTTCCTCGCACCCCCCCTCACCCCACCCAACCCCCTCACCCCTCCTCACCCCCCACACCACCCCACCCCCTCCCCCCCCCATCCACCCCCCCCCCCAACCCCCCCCTTTCCACCCCCCAAAAACCTCCCCTCAAAAAAATCGTACATCGGCAGAAATAACCCCGGGAAGTTAAAAACGACACACACACACAAAAATAAAAAAAAAAAACAAAAAAATGACAGACGAGTAAACTTGTGTGGGGGGTGAAAAGTATGTTTGTTTCTTCAGAAAATAATTGCCTGGTCTGTATATTGTTGTTTTTGTTTTTGTTGTTCTTCTTCTTTTTTTTTTGTTTTTCTTGTTTTTCTTTTTTCTTCTTCTTCTTTTTCTATTCTTTTTCTTTTTTTTTTTTTCTTTTTCTTGTTCTTGTTGTTGTTGTTTTTTTGTTCTTTTTCTTTTTCCTCTTCTTCTTTTTTTCTTTTTTCTTCTTTTTTCTTCTTCTTCTTCTTCTTCTTCTTTTTTCTTCTTCTTCTTCGCATTTTTCTTCTTCTTTTTCGCATTCTTCTTCTTCGCATTCTTTTTCTTCTTTTCTTTTCTTTTCTTTTTCTTCTTCTTCTTCGCATTCTTTTTTCGCATTCTTCTTCTTTCTTCTTTTCTTTTTTCTTCTTCTTCTTCTTCTTTTTTCTTTTCTTTTTCTTCTTCTTCTTTTCCCTTTAAAGGGTCGTTCCTTTAAGTGTTTTATTAGACATAGGAGGGGGGGGGGGGGGGGGGGGGGGGGGGAGAAAAGATAAGGGGGAGAAAGGGGGAAAATGGGAGGGGAGGGAAGGGGATGTGTGCGAATGGCATGCTACGTTGGAGGGGGTGCAGAAAAAAAATGGAGAAAAGGGAAAAGAGAGAGGAGAAGAGAGAAGAGAGAGAGAGGAGGAGAGAGAGAGAGAAAGAGAGGAGAGAGATAGACAGAGATAGCCACAGAGACAGACAAAAGAGGGACGGACGACGAGGCGGCAGAAAGAAAAAAGACAGAAAAGACGGACAGAGACAGCAGAAAAACAGTAGAAGAGACAGCAGACAGAGACAGAGAGAGAGAGGAGCAAGTGGTTCGTGTGTTTTTTGTGTGTGTGTGTGTGTGTGTGTGTGTGTGTGTTGTGTGTGTGGTGTGGGGGTGTGTGTGTTGTGTGTGTTTGTAAGTGTGTTGAAGGGGAAAATTTTTTTCAGAATCACTTTTTTTTTAAAACCTATGGGGCAAAAAGCAGCTAATAAAACTGGAAAACATAATTGGAAACGCATCTAGTTAAATAATAAAAACCCAAAACGGCAGAGAAAACCATGAGACGAGAGAGAGAGAAAGTATTATGTGTGTGGAGTGTGTGTGTTGTGTGGGGTTTTGTGTGTGTGTGTGTTGTGTGTTTTGCGAGCTTGTGTGTGCATGTGTGTGTGTATGTTAATGTGGTGGTGTGTTTATTCTTTTATTCGAGGAAATGGAATAAGCACTTATGTGTTTTTTACATCCATCCCGTGTTATGGATTTTAAAAATTTTCTGTACCCTTTCCCCACCGGCACACAATGGCCTATCTTCGAAAGGGAACGGGTTTTTAAATGTGGCGCAAGATGTTTCGCGTGCGTTGCAACGGAGCCTCGGTTTATAGTTTCATCCGAGGACTTTTGGGGGGAGTGGGGTCTGCACTGATGTTAACTCCGGGGAAAAATACCTCCTTGAACGGGAATCGAACCCCCGGGGGTCAGATAACGAGTGCAATGTTTGACTACTTGCATCCCGTCCCCCGTTGTGTTTTTTTTGTGTGTGGTGGTGTGTGGGTGTGTTTGTGTGGTGGTGTGTGTGTGTGTTGTTGTGTGTGTAGTTGTGGTGGTTGTGTGTGTGTCGTGGTGTGTGTGTAAGTGGTGTGTGGTGTGTGTTTGTGTTTTGCGAGCTTTTGTTGTTGTGTGTGTGTTGTGTGGTGTGTTTGTATGTATGTAGTGTCCCGATCAGGTCAGTCAGAGAAGTTTCTTTACTGCTACTGGGGATCCATGTAAACCCCGTACAACCCGTGATGTGGGGGAGGAAACCCAATAGAAAAAAACAAAAAATATGGAGACTTGGGGAGGAGTGGGGCCTACCCAAGGGAAAATCCTAAACCCACAGAAAAAAAAATGAAGACAAGCAAAGCCAAAATGTACCGTTTGTCGGGCCGGGTTTTCCAACGACCGCGCTTTCATTGATAAAAACCGGGGGGAAGTGACAAAATCACAACTGGGGTTTAAAAAAAATTATTTAAACCCCTAGAGAACAAATCCCTTGGGAAAGGACGTCCCCTCACTCTACAGTGCGGAAAAAACAAAGCTAGGTATGAGTTAGCCGCTAAAATGGGACATTATTTGGGCTAGGAGAAGGGATGAAGGATTTTGGTTAGACTTGACTGAAGAAGGCAACAGACGGTACAGTAGCCAGAGAAAACATACCCCCATGGATGGCATTTGGTTTTTAAAAAGGAAAATAGGGGGTGCATTTTCGCTGTACACCGGGTTCCAGCAGGATTTTCAGCACCGGGGTCGGGCCAAAAACCCCAAACATCACCCTCATACAAATTATGCACCATCATTGACATGCAGAGAAAAAAGTAGGGGATTTTTATGAAAACTTTAAGAGCCATTTTGAAAAAAACCCAAAAAGGAATCATCTCACAAGGGTTTTAAAGCCAAAGTAGGCCCGACTCTTAAACCATGGGGCCCGGAAAGTTGGTCGTTTGGGAAATGGGAGACCAACGACAGGGACTCGTTGTGGGGTTTTCCCCGCACCCAAGACTTACCTTGCCAATACCCTTATCCCCCCAAACAGTCAAGGAGGACAACCTGGCAGGCCAAACGGCAAGATCCATAAACCAAAAAGATTTTATTTAACACCCCGGCGCTTAAATCCACATCAAACAAGAGCCCAAAAAAGAACCACCTGGAGCTGACATAGGCACGCCACGCCCCTTTTGGGTGTGGGATTCAAAATGAAGCGAAGAAAACAAACAGCCTGCAAAACCCCCGATAAAAATTTTCTGGGCAAACTGAAAATCCAGATGGAGGGATTTCCAAGCTAAGCTTTGGGGGCGTTTTTCGGCATTAACCCTCCCGGGCAAACATCAAAGCCTCACCAACAACTTTAAAGAGCAGTCCCGGAAAAAGCAGAGGAGGTAATCGGGCGTAGAGGAAAAAACACCCGCCAGGACTTTCCAAAGACATCCTGGACCTCTGCGATCAAGAAGGCACTGAAACCAACCGGTCTTCCCCCCTAAAGAATACGGGGAGGCCAACAATCCTGAAGAATCAAAGTTAAAAGGCCCGAGAGAATGGATCATGATCAATTGATGAGATCGAAAAAAAACTGAAAATGGGAACAGTAAAAAGCATAACCCCTGAAGAAACTCACAAAAACACTTTTAAACCAATCTCAGCATTGAAGACAGCTCCCAAAACCCCCTCACAGAAAGCTCACTGCATTGAACAGTGGTTTAATATTGCGAAAATGTAAAAACCCCAAAAACCTGACAAGGAAATAGAAAGAAACAGTAACATCAAAGGGACCCCCCCGCATTACCTTATGAGGAAGAAGTGGAAGAAGCCATCCGCAAATTTCCCGTAGGGAAAATCAAGGGGCAGACAATAACCAGCAGAGCTACTCAAGCTGGGGGCGAAAATCATACATAGTTACAGCTATCTGTCAGAAGATTTGGGGACAAACAGGGCCCCAAAAGAAGGAACAATCACTCAACATACCCCCGCCCAAGAAGGGGAAATTACGCCATGCCAAAATATAGAACAACAGCCCCATCACCCCGCCGAAAAATCATGCTCAAAAGTTATTTTGAAACGAAAGAAGGAGGCAGAAGAACCCTTGCAGGGAACAAGTGGGTAGGGGAGGGAGGAGCACACGAAAAAATTTTTTCTGCCACATCCTGATGGAAAAACATCTTTAACATCAGAGACCCGTTCCCAACTTCATCGCTTTAAGAAGGCTTTCGACAGAGTATGGCCGAAAGGCCCGGGGCGGTCCTAAATGTTTGAATTTAAAAAGGACTAGTGCAAACCCCTTTAAGCATAACAACCCGCAAACAGTGCAGTCTTCTGAACAAACGCGGAGACTACTTTAAAACACAGTTGGGGGCGACAAGGATGCTGTTTCTCCATCTGTTAATCTGTTCTTGGAAAAACATTATGAGAGAGACCCCCCTGATTCCCCCTACCATTTCCCTTTGGGGGCAGCCCTAAAACTAGGTTTGCCCAGCATTGACCTCATGGGGGGAAGTAACACGAGCTAAGATTACACCAGATTGAGAAAAGGCTGGAGCTATGGGTGGAGATGAGCTCGGAGAAAAGTAAAGTACTTGTGAAAGCCGGCAACGCCACTGCTAAATTTTCATAAGGCCAAAAAACTGGAGGGGGTAGACCTTTTTTAAAACCTTGGGGCTACCCCTCACAAAGGACGGGCGTCGACGACAGAAATCAAAGTCGATACCATGGCA
This sequence comes from Rapana venosa, assembly GCA_028751875.1. Taxonomy (NCBI): domain Eukaryota; kingdom Metazoa; phylum Mollusca; class Gastropoda; order Neogastropoda; family Muricidae; genus Rapana; species Rapana venosa. The sequence continues at coordinate 55,440,931 of CM054156.1, forward strand.
ACATTTTCCTGACAAAACTCACCACCATAGGGGAAAGAAAGAGATCAGTTTCCCAAATCAAACAAAGCTTACAAAGCCCAATTTTCAGACGACCCTCTGTAGGGAAGGAAACCTGGAATTGACGCTGAAACAGAAAAGCAAAACCAGTCATTCGAAAAAAATGCCTTTGAAAACACTGGCATTCGGGAGAAACGAAAGCCCAAATGAATTCGTAAAGAGTAAAATACAGGGGCTGGCAGTCCACGGGAAACCCCCCCCCCCCTTTCACCATGTCAAGAAAAAAAGTGACATGGTTCGGCCACGCACCCACCAAACCTCCCCAAAAACAGTACTGCAGGGAACACTCAAAGGGGGCAGAAAGAGGGAAGACAAAAAGTCATGGAGGGACAAATCAAAATGGCCCCAGGATGATGATGGGGCAACGCGCAAACCCGAGGACCAGTGGATGGAGGGGCTTACCACGCATCGCTTTCGGTCCCCCCCAAGACCGCCAAGGTCACGTTGATGATGTGAATATGTGTCTTCGTTTTTTTCTTTCTTCTTTTGCTCTCTCTCTCTCTCCCCTCCTCTCTCTCTCTTCTCTCCCTTCTCTCTCTTCCTCCTCCTCTCTCCTCTCTCTCTCTCTCTCTTCTTTCTCTCTGTCGTCTGTCTTCGCTGTCTGTCGCTGTGTGTCTCTGTGTAGCGTTCCTTCAAATTTCAAATTTTTCTTTTTCTTCTTCTTTTTTTTTTGGGGGGGGGGGATGTTAAAAAGAATTATTTCCCGTTTTTCATAAACACACTAAAAGTACTATTATCTGTCAAATGACGAGAAAATAAAGTGTCACGCTGCCCATGGTTATTTAAGCGCCTACATTCAGACCAAGTGAAAATCCCGCCCCGGCATGGGAGAGAAACTTATTATCTATTTAAAGGGGAGAAAAAATTTTCACTGTTAAGTATGAAAATTACATTATAAAAGGGGAAAATTACCTTTTTAAAAAAAAAAAAAATTAAAATTATTATCAAGTCTTTTAGAGTAAAAAAAAAAAAAAAAAAAAAAAAAAAAGAGGACCAGTCAAGAGGCAGAACAAGACAAGAAAGAGTTAAAAAGAAGAAAAAAAAAATGAAAACGAAAGGAAGAGAGGGATAGAAAAGAGGGAATCCTTAAGCACCAAAAATTTTCCCAGAAGAAGGAGTCACGATATATACAGACAGCCCCCATCCCAGCCCCCTCCCGCCCCCTCCCCCCACCCACCCATCCCCCACCCCGGATCCCCACAGGGTCTATAAAAGGAAGTTTGAAAAATACATGGCACTAGTTTATTCCTATGGGCAGCGGTCTTGGCTTTTACTAAATCATGCTCTGTCAGCGCTGTGCTTAGCTCTGTAGCTTCCATTTCCCTTCAGGGGATGATTTGATGTAGGTTTGACTTTGACTTTCCCACTTTGACTTTGACTTCGATTTCCATGGGTTTGTTCTTTCTTTTTCTTGTCTAGTCAACGCAAATTGTATCAAACCGTGATCGTTGTCGTCGTCATCCTCATTATCATTTATCACTTCATCATTCATCTATCATCGTTTATTATCATCATCATCATCATCATCATCAACAACAGCAACAACAACAACAACAACAACAACAACAACAACAACAACAACAAACGTCATCGTCCCTAATCATTATCACTATCACCCGCAGCAGCCAACAACACACCACAGCAGCAACAACAACAACAAAAACAAAACAACAACAACACACAGAGGCAGCAGCAGCAGCAGCGCGCCAGCAGAAATGAAAAAAGGTAATAGGACGAAAAGAGGGTGGAGGGGAAAGGACCAGGAGAGAGAGAGGGAGAGGAGAGGGAGAGGGAGAGAGAGAGAAGAGGAGAGAGGAGAGGAGAGAGGGACAGAGACAGACAGAGAAGACAGAGAGACAAAACAGATAGATAAGACAGACAGAGACAGAGAGACAGAGAATCAGAGAGACAGAGTGACAGAGAACACAGAGAGAGGAGAAAGAAAAAAGAAAGAAAAAACAACAAACAAAAAAAGAAAGAAAAAAAAAAAGAAAAAGGGGACAGTACAAAAAGATTTAATTAAAAAAACACAAAGACACAAAAAAATTATAAAAGAAAAAAGAAAGAAACGAGAAAGAAAAGAAGTAAAACAACAAACACCAAACGAACGAACGAAACCCAACAACAGACTAATCAAAAGAAAAGGACAAACGGGAAAAATTAAAAACACAAAAACGGAAAAGATTAAAAAAAAAACAACTGCAAACAGATTAAAAACAAAACAACTGAAAAGATTAAAAACCCAAAAACTGAAAAGATTAAAAAATAAAACAACTAAAAGATTTAAAAAACAAACAACTGAAAAGATTCAAAACAAAACAACTGAAAGATTAAAAAAAACTAAATGAAAAGATGGGAAACCAAAACAATGAATTTAAAGAAAAACAAAACAACTGAATAGATTAAGAATCAAACATCTGAAAAGATTAAAAAAACAAAACAAAATGAATGATGAAAAAAGAAAAAAACCCAAAAGGATGCGGCATTTCCACAATAATAAAAAAAAAAAAAGGGGGAAAAAGGCCGCAAATAC
>CM054156.1:55446520-55461520 GCA_028751875.1 Rapana venosa
GTTTTTTCTTCTTCTCTCTTTTTCTTTAAAAAAAAAGTTTTTTTCCCTTTGCTTCTTCTGCTTGAAAGTATGAGTACTGAGTGCATTTTTAAATGTGACCCTATGGGCGGGGACTGGATGTAAAAAAAGAACATGAATACTTATTCATTATCCTGGAAAAAAAAAGAATTTGTTTCTATTACTTACAATGTGTAGATGTTCTTTTTATGACTTTATTGGCTTTTTCCCCCTCTTTATTATGAGAGTGTATGGGTATTGCACTTATTTTATTACCATGACATTCAATTTGCATGAGCATAATTAAAAAGTGTTTGTGTTGATCGTGTGCTATGTGAGTATTACATATTTAGTATTATCCCTGAAACACCCCCCACCCCACCCCCACACACTCAAACACACACTCAAACACACACACGCACACACACACACACACACACACACACACACACACACACACACACACACGCTCAAACACACACACACACACTCACACACACACACACTCACTCACTCACCCACCCATATTCTCTCCCTAAACGACTGTATAGTTTTAAATTTCTTCTTGGTTTGTTTCTTGTTTTTTTGTGTGGATGTATGGGTATTAAATTTATTTCATTATCATGACATATAATTTGAAACGAGTATAATCTAAAATGAGTGTTGATGGGATCACATACTGTTTTGGGATTTATATATTGGATATTATCTCTGAAATACACACACACACACTCTCTGTCTCTCTGTCTCTGTCTCTGTCTCTGTCTCTCTCTCTCTCTCTCACCTTTTATCGTCCTGCTTATAATCATAGTATATCATGATGAAGGATTCATATTTTATATTTTCAATACTTTATTGGACTTGCCTCTGTACTTAAGTTTTAATGAGTGCCCTATTTCAATATCTTATAATTATGTGTAACAAGTATGTGTACCATTTGGCAATGTGTAGATGTTTATCATTATGACTTATTAAGTTTGGTTGTGTTATTTTTCTTGGCTTTGTTGTTGCTCTTGTTCTTGTTGTTGTTTGTCTGTTTTTCTCCCTTTTTTATCATCTTTGTTGGTTTGGTTTTTCCTTCTCTTTTGTTTGTTTGTTTGTTTTGGTTAGGGTTTTTTGGGGGGTGGGGGTAGGGGTGGGGTATTCTTAGGATTTCTTTTAATTGCTTGCTTTGGGGGGGAGGGGTTTCTGGGGGGGGGGTGTTTTGAAAAGGGTTATTTCCCCTTGTTTTTATTGTGAGACTGTATAAGTATTGGGTTTTTTATTATTAAGATTTATCCCTAACGGGCGGGGACTGGATGTAAAAAAGCACATGTGTGCTTATTCATTATCCTCGAAATAAAAGAATTTGTCATTGTCATTGTCATTGTCATTGTCTCTCTCTCTCTCTTTCTCTCTCTCCATTTTCTATCTTGTTTTTTCTCTGTTTGTGTGAGGGAAGGGGTGGGGGGTCGTGTGTGCGTGCATGAGGGCTTTTGTTTGCCTGTATATGCGTGTGTCTGTTTGTCTACCTGTCTGTCTCTCTACCTATCTGTCTGTCTGTCTGTCTGTCTGTGTACCTGTCTGTCTCTCTACCTATCTGTCTGTGTACCTGTCTGTCTCTCTACCTATCTGTCTGTCTGTGTACCTGTCTGTCTCTCTACCTATCTGTCTGTCTGTCTGTGTACCTGTCTCTCTACCTATATGTCTGTCTGTCCGTGTACCTGTCTGTCTCTCTACCTATCTGTCTGTCTGTCTGTGTATCTGTCTGTCTCTCTACCTATCTGTCTGTCTGTGTATCTGTCTGTCTCTCTACCTATCTGTCTGTCTGTCTGTCTGTCTGTGTACCTGTCTGTCTCTCTACCTATCTGTCTGTCTGTCTGTCTGTGTACCTGTCTGTCTCTCTACCTATCTGTCTGTCTCTGTACCTGTCTGTCTCTCTACCTATCTGTCTGTCTGTCTGTATGTGTACCTGTCTGTCTCTCTACCTATCTGTCTTTCTGTCTGTCTGTCTTTGTACCTGTCTGTCTCCATGTCGGCATGTCTCTCTGCATATTAAGCAAAACAATCTCACAATATATTATTGGTGAACCTCACAGCTCTATTTTTAGTTTGATTTTATTATTAATTTATTATACCTCTTTAAGTCACCGGCAGATTTATCTGCGTGAAATTCGGGCTGCTCTCTCTCTCTCTCTCTCTCTCTCTCTCTCTCTCTCTCTCTCTCTCTCTCTCTCTCTCTCTCTCTCTCTCTCTCTCTCTCTCTCCTCTCTCTCTCTCTCTCTCTCTCTCCAAGGAGAGCGCGTCGCCACAAGAGCAGCGCCACCCAGCTCTAGCCGAGGAACGAGGGGGAAAAAAGCAAAGAAAAAAAAAGCAAACCAAAAAACGGAAGAAAAAAAATAAAGAAGGAAACAAATTATTCCCCCCACACCCACCACCCCCACCTTTCAATGAACCTTTATGAGAACACTATCTTAATTAATCTTGATTGTTTAATACTTCTCACATTCAGATTTCTATTAGCCTGAGAATAGAAAACTCGTAATACTATAAACCACCCACTAGCTTATCCCCTCCTCCGCCACCCCCCCCGTTCTTGCCTGAGACCCCCCCCCCCCCCTCCCCGTTTGTTAGACCATGAGTGGATGGTCTGGCTGCTAGACTTTTGGATGAGACTACAAACCGAGGTCCCGTGTGCGATACTCATTCAGTTCACGTAAAAGAACCCACGGCAACAAGAGAGTTGTCCCTGGCCAAATTCTGTAGAAAAAAACAACAACCCCACTCTGATAGGGAAAACACGTACAGTTGTAGACAGAAAAAGAAAAAAAAAATAATGGGTGGCACTGCTCTTGTGGCAATGCGCTCCCCCAAAAGAAGAGCAGCTCGAATTTCACACAGAGAAAAATGCCGTGACTAAAAGTGGTATACAATACAATACAGTAATGTTACATTATCTCCCAAAACACCCAAGACAAGCCAGATGGGTCAAAAAGAGTTTTAAAGTCCTGTGTATGGATTCACTTAAAGCTCAGCACAGCTTACCCGTACCTAATCACTCACATTATCGTCAACATTAATAATACAATGCAATACAATACAATCAGGTTACATTATCTTCCAAAACACTCCCAGACAAACCAGATGGGTCAAAAAGAGTTTTTAAGTCCTGTGCATTGATTCACTGAAAGCTAAGCAAATTTTACCGGTACCCACTCACTCACATTATCGTCAACATTAATAATACAAAACAATACAATACAATCAGGTTACATTATCTTCCAAAACACTCCCAGACAAACCAGATGGGTCAAAAAGAGTTTTAAAGTCCTGTGTATGGATTCACTAAAAGCTCAGCACAGCTTACCCGTACCCACTCACTCACATTATCGTCAACATATACAAGACAAAACAATACAATACCATACAATACAATACCATACAATACAATACAATACAGTAATTTTACATTATCTTCCAAAACGCCCCCAGACAAGCCAGATGGGTGAAAAAAGAGTTTTAAAGTCCTGTTAATGGATTCTTGTCCTACAAACCATCACCCAACAAGTAAAGCACTATGAAAACCTGCTGACCACAGTCAAGAAAAGGAAGCTCAGATGGTATATTTTATTTATTTTTTATTTTATTTTATACCACTTTAAGTCACGAGATTTCTCTGCGTAAAATTTGGGCTGCTCTCCCCGAGGAGAGCGCGTCGCCACAAGAGCAGCGCCACCCTTTTTTCTTTTTTTTTCTTTTGGTCTGCAACTGTATTTGTTTCCCTATCAGAGTGGCTTTTTTCTAAGAATTTTGCCAGGGACAACTCTCTTGTTGCCGTGGGTTCTTTTACGTGCGCTGAAAATTTTCTGTAACACACGGGACCTCGGTTTATCGTCTCATCTGAAAGACTAGCGCCCAGACCACCACTCATGGTCTAATGGATGGGGAAAAATTTCGGGCCCAAACGGGGTACGAACCACGCACACACCCGACCCGGACTTTTCGCTTTCTAGACAGGCGCGTTACCTCTAGACCACTGATCCACCGTATATGGACATGTGACTAGATCAGATGGGCTGTCCAAAACCATACTGCAGGGAACAGTGCAGGGGAAGAAAAGGCGAGGCAGACAGAGGAAGAAATGGGCAGACAACATCACTGAATGGACAGGGAAGAGCTTCTCCACAACCCAGGCACTTGCACACAACCGCGGCAAATGGAGCCAACTGATGCAACGTTCGTCAATGCAGTGCCCCTACTACCCCGGAGGGGGTTATGGGAGCAGATGAGATGAGATGAGAACATGGATTCACTTAAAGCTCAGCACAGCGTACTGGCACCCAATCACTCACATTATCATCAACATATAAAATACAATACAATCAGGTTACATTATCTTCCGAAACACCTCTAGACAAGCCAGATGGGTCAAAAAAGAGTTTTAAAGTACTGGGCATCGATTTACATAAGCTCAAAGAAATCCACCATACCCAATCACTCACATTATCGTCAACATAAACAAAACAATACAATCAGGTTACATTATCTTCCAAAACACCTCTAGACAAGCCAGATGGGTCAAAAAAGAGTTTTAAAGTCCTGGGCATCGATTCACCTAAGCTAAAAAAACCACCACCATACCCAATCACTCACATTATCGTCAACATAAACAGTACAAAACAATATAATACAATACAATCATGTCACATTATCTTCCAAAACACCTCTAGACAAGGCACATGGGTCAAAAAAGAGTTTTAAAGTCCTGTGCATCAATTCACTTAAGCTTAAAAAAATGCACCATACCCAATCACTCACATTATCGTCAACATAAACAATACAATACAAAGCAATACAATACAATACAGTAAGGTTACATTATCTTCCAAAACACACCCAGACAAATCAGATGGGTCAAAAAAGAGTTTTAAAGTCCTGTGCATCAATTCACCTAAGCTAAAAAAAAATTCACCATACCCAATCACTCACATTATCGTCAACATATGCAATACAATACAATACAATCAGGTTACATTATCTTCCAACCCCTCACCCCCGACAAGCCAGATGGTTCAGTTTAAAAGTCCTGTGCATCAATTCACTTAAAACTCAGCACAGCTTACCTGGTACCCAATCACTCACATTATCGTCAACATATGCAATACAATACAATACAATCATGTCACATTATCTTCCAAAACACCCCAGACAAGTCAGAGGGGTCAAAAAAGAGTTTTAAAGTCCTATGCATCAATTCGCTTAAGCTCCAAAAAATTCACCATACTCAATCACTCACATTATCATCAACATAAACAATACAAAACAATACAATACAATACAATACATTAAGGTTACTTTATCTTCCGAAACACCCTCAGACAAACCAGATGGGTCAAAAAAGAGTTTTAAAGTCCTGTGCATCGATTCACTTAAGCTTTAAAAAAAATCACCATACCCAATCACTCACATTATCGTCAACATAAACAATACAATACAAAACAATACAATACAATGCAATCAGGTTACATTATCTTCCAAAACACCCCCAGACAAGCCAGATGGGTCGAAAAGAGTGAAAAGTCCTGTGTATGGATTCACTTAAAGCTCAGCACAGCTTACCCGTACCCAATCACTCACATTATCGTCAACATTAATAATACAATGCAATACAATACAATCAGGTTACATTATCTTCCAAAACACCCCACCAGACAACCCAGATGGGTCAAAAAAGAGTTTTAAAGTCCTGGGCATCAATTCACCTCAGATAAAAAAAAATTCACCATACCCAATCACTCACATTATCGTCAACATAAACAATACAAAACAATACAATACAATACAATCATGTTACATTATCTTCCAAAACACAGCACCAGACAAACCAGATGGGTCAAAAAAGAGTTTGAAAGCCCTGTGCATCGATTCACTTAAAGCTGAGCACAGCTTACCCCATCCCTCGCGTGATCGTTAAACAAAATTACACCTAAAAGCAACTGCCCATAGTTACTCGTGTGTTGGGGACAGTTTTACTGCCGTGCCTTGCCCTAAGAGCGTTCAACCCTTGAGGTAAGTGGACATTAAGACACCACCACCCCCTCCCCGCCCCTCCCCAATCGCCCCACCCACCCACCACCATCATTAACCCCTACCCCCAACATACCCACCACCCAGCAGGGGAAAACGTAGCTACCCATAAAAAAGCAAGGAGTTTTTATTATTATTTTTTTTTAAACATAAACCGCGAGTTACACTACCTGTGAGTTACTGACAGGCTCTCTCTCTCTCTCTCTCTCTCTCTCTCTCTCTCGTCTCTCTCTCTCTCTCTCTCTCTCTCTCTCTCTCTCTCTCTATCATTCTCTCTCTCTCCTCCCTCTCTCTCTCTCTCTGTATGTCTCTCTTTCCTGTCTGTCTGTCCGTGTGTGTCTTTCTCTGTCCGAGCGTGTTTGCGTGCAAGCTTGTGATAACAAGTAATGTATTGGGTTGAACGTGGTTATTGGAGATGTCCTTTCCTCTTTCGGTTTTCATTATTTCTTTGTTGCAAAAAACATACTGTTTAAATTGTGTTCATACTGTGCCCCTTGCCCAAAAGACTGTATTGCTAATGGCAATAAATTACTTTCAGTGTTCAGTGTTCTCTGTCTCTCTCCCTCTCTCTGTCTGCCCACCCCCCTCCTCTGTGTGTCTCTCTGTCTCTCTCTGTCTGTCTTTCTGTCTGTTTGTATGTCTGTGTATGTCTCTCTATCTCTCTCTGTTTCCTCTCTCTCTCTCTCTCTCTCTCTCTCTCTCTCTCTCTCGCCTTGTGTTGCTTTGTCTCTCTTTCGTTCTTCTCTTTCTTTTTCTCTCTGTTTCTCTCTCTCTCTCAACCCCTGTCTCTGCCTGTCCCTGTTTCTCTCTGTGTCTCTTTCTCTGTCTGTCTGTCTGTCTGTCTCTCTCTCTCTCTCTCTCTCTCTCTCTCTCTGAACAGCACAAGAAGAAGAAGAAGAAGACGAAGAAGACGAATTTCATTTTTTGTTTGCTTGTAGAACTTATCATGACATTCGCCAAAAAATTGCTTTTTTGACAAACCCAACCAACAGGTCCACCAATCTTGTACAAAAGGTGTTATCTTCAAATAATATGTCCGAGCTTAAATCTTTAGCAATATATATAACGCAGGCTCTAGATAAACGTAAGCAGACTATGAATGAAACGGATCCTATACGTAATAACTGAAAATATTGGTTGGCATTTATCTGGACTTTGGATTATTACTCATGTCTTTTTCATATTCATTCCTATGTTAATATGTTACTTACAATTACCCCCTTTGACTGATGGGCTTGTAGCTTTTGTCAAATAAAATTCGTTCGTTCGTTTCGTTCGTTTCTCTGAACAGCACAGGCCATGCTGACTGAAAACGACATTACAGTCAGCTAGGGAAAGAGATGGAAGAAGAATGGAAGTCACTAACCCTTCTTTCATGTCTGACTGCGCCCCCTCTCCATCCCTCTCAATCCCTCTCTCAACATCTCTCTCTCTCTGTCTCTGTCTGTCTGTCTCTCTCTCTCTCTTTCTCTCTCTCTCTCTTTCTCTCTCTCTCTCATTAACAGTGGCTTTTTAAACCTTCCTTAAACAGATGGGAAGTGGCTTTTTAATTTCCCATTCACATTGACTTTTGAACTTCCCATTCTCAGTGGCTTTTTAACTTCCCCTTAATAGCGGTTTTATAACTTCCCATCAACAGTGCCATATTAACTTCCATGAACAGTGGCTTTTCAACTTTCCCTTAACAGTGGATTTTCAGCTTCCTCATCTATCAACAGTGGCTTTACCTTCCTACCAGCAGTGGCTTTAACTTCCTACCAACAGTGGCTTTAACTTCCTATCAATAGTGGCTTTACCTTCCTATCAACAGTGGCTTTAACTTCCTATCAACAGTGGCTTTAACTTCCTATCAATAGTGGCTTTTTAACTTCCTACCAACAGTGGCTTTAACTTCCTATCAACAGTGGCTTTACCTTCCTATCAACAGTGGCTTTAACTTCCTATCAACAGTGGCTTTACCTTCCTATCAACAGTGGCTTTACCTTCCTATCAACAGTGGCTTTTTAACTTCCTACCAACAGTGGCTTTACCTTCCTATCAACAGTGGCTTTACCTTCCTATCAACAGTGGCTTTAACTCCTATCAACAGTGCTTTAACTTCCTATCAACAGTGGCTTTACCTTCCTATCAACAGTGGCTTTACCTTCCTATCAACAGTGGCTTTTTAACTTCCTACCAACAGTGGCTTTACCTTCCTATCAACAGTGGCTTTACCTTCCTATCAACAGTGGCTTTAACTTCCTATCAACAGTGGCTTTACCTTCCTATCAACAGTGGCTTTACCTTCCTATCAACAGTGGCTTTAACTTCCTACCAACAGTGGCTTTACCTTCCTATCAACAGTGGCTTTACCTTCCTATCAACAGTGGCTTTAACTTCCTATCAACAGTGGCTTTAACTTCCTATCAACAGTGGCTTTACCTTCCTATCAACAGTGGCTTTAACTTCCTATCAACAGTGGCTTTACCTTCCTATCAATAGTAGCTTTTTAACTTCCTACCAACAGTGGCTTTAACTTCCTATCAACAGTGGCTTTACCTTCCTATCAACAGTGGCTTTAACTTCCTATCAACAGTGGCTTTACCTTCCTATCAACAGTGGCTTTACCTTCCTATCAACAGTGGCTTTTTAACTTCCTACCAACAGTGGCTTTAACTTCCTACCAACAGTGGCTTTAACTTCCTATCAACAGTGGCTTTACCTTCCTATCAACAGTGGCTTTAGCTTCCTTTTTTTTTTTTTTTTTTTTTTTTTTTTTTTTTTTTTTTTTTGCTGCCTCATCTTCTGTGACGTCCCCCGTCCTGCTGTTCCAACGCCGCTCAATCCAATCTCCCCGCCACAAACCATACCTAGTTTGTTATGTCTCATCCTCAGAGTCGGAGGTCCACAGGGAGCCAATCACTATCAGGGCCGCCGTGGGGCCACCAGCCAGAGGGGCCCTGCACTGCTGCTGGGTCACTTTGGCGGTGTTCAGTGGTGCCTGTTCTGAGCTAACATACGCAGGACACCACCTACTAAACCCCCTACTAACGACAGTATTAGCTCAGTCGCGGAGCCAGACTGAGTGAGTTGCCCACCCGAGGTAGCAACCACCACAACGTCCCTCCAACAACCGTCCCCTGCAAACCTTTAACCCCAAAGGCTTTGACACAAACTCACCACAGGCACAGAAGTGTATGGGCAAACCGAATCTGAGGCCACCATGAGACCAGAGAAACTGGGACCACCGAATCAGAGGCAATTTTTTTTAATTGCATGATGATCAATGACAATGAGGATGACGTAATGATGCTGCTGTGGAAGTGCATATGCTTTGAGACTACTTGACAGGGCTGTACTCTACGCTTACTATCATAATATATCCCGGCGTCAACCGGGCCCGAGAGATACAGACACCTGCAGTGTTGGTCAGGTAATTTGAGCAACACTCTCAAACTCGCATCCGTTAAGTGGATGAAGCTCGACTGTGTGGTCCCCAGTCTTCCCACTGAGCCCACAGCACACTCACTCTGGGTAGGAGCCGGCCGGAGTCCGAAAAATCCCTATGACTCTTATGGGATTCGAACCCGCGACCTTCCAGTCCGTAACCCAAGGCGCTAACCACTGCGCCATGGCGGCTGGTGGCTTTAGCTTCCTATCAACAGTGGCTTTAACTTCCTATCAATAGTGGCTTTTTAACTTCCTACCAACAGTGACTTTAACTTCCTATCAACAGTGGCTTTACCTTCCTATCAACAGTGGCTTTACCTTCCTATCAATAGTAGCTTTTTAACTTCCTACCAACAGTGGCTTTAACTTCCTATCAACAGTGGCTTTAACTTCCTATCAACAGTGGCTTTAACTTCCTATCAACAGTGGCTTTACCTTCCTACCAGCAGTGGCTTTAACTTCCTACCAACAGTGGCTTTAACTTCCTATCAACAGTGGCTTTAACTTCCTATCAACAGTGGCTTTAACTTCCTATCAACAGTGGCTTTAACTTCCTATCAACAGTGGCTTTACCTTCCTACCAGCAGTGGCTTTAACTTCCTACCAACAGTGGCTTTAACTTCCTATCAACAGTGGCTTTAACTTCCTATCAACAGTGGCTTTTTACCTTCCTACCAGCAGTGGCTTTAACTTCCTACCAACAGTGGCTTTAACTTCCTATCAACAGTGGCTTTAACTTCCTATCAACAGTTGCTTTTTAACTTCCTATCAACAGTGACTTTAACTTCCTATCAACAGTGGCTTTAACTTCCTATCAACAGTGGCTTTAACTTCCTCTTAACAGTGGATTTTAACTTCCTATCAACAGTGACTTCTTAACTTCCTATCAACAGTGGCTTTTCAACTTTTCCTTAACAGTGGCTTTTCAGCTTCCCCATCTATCAACAGTGGCTTTAACTTCCTATCAACAGTGACTTTAACTTCCTATCAACAGTGGCTTTAACTTCCTATCAACAGTGGCTTTAACTTCCTATCAACAGTGGCTTTAACTTCTTATCAACAGTGGCTTTAACTTCCTATCAACAGTAGCTTTAACTTCCTACCAACAGTGGCTTTAACCTCCTACCAACAGTGGCTTTAACTTCCTACCAACAGTGGCTTTAACTTCCTACCAACAGTGGCTTTAACTTCCTACCAATAGTGACTTTAACCTCCTACCAACAGTGGCTTTAACCTCCTACCAACAGTGACTTTAACTTCCTACCAACAGTGGCTTTTAAACTTTCCCTTCACAGTGACTTCTTAACTTCCTATCAACAGTTGCTTTTTTACTTTCCCTTCAACAGTGAATATTTACCATCGCTCTGTCGTGGGCTTTATAGCTCTTGAGATGAGATACGTCAAAAACACCTTGGGTATGGATAAAGGGGAAGGGAGGGGGGGGGAGGAACATGGTGATATCAGAATGACGGCGCGGGAAAAGCAGAGCATGGAGTGTCACTGATGATGAGGCAACAACATCATCAACAACAAAACAACGAAAACTATAACAACAAAAGAAAGAACAAGACAACATAAAAGAGGAAGCCCCCAAAACACAACAACAACCGAAAACAACAACAAAATCCAACAAAAGACAATAACACGCAAGAAACAACAAGACACAAAACCAGGAAACAAAAAACAAACAAATTCAAACAAAATAATATAAAAAAGCACAGACAAATCAATTTCTCGGGAGTAACTATCTTTAACTTTCGCATGCTTGTCATGCACTAAACTTACACTGTTTGCACACGGGACATCAATATATCGCATCATCCACAATTAAATAAGCGACTCAGACACTCCATTCCATCCCACACCCAACCACCCACCCACCCACCTACCCACCACTTAATCATTTCGGGTAGATAGATAGTAGGGGCCGGAGCAGGGAGTGTAGGGGAGGAGGTGGGGGGGGGGGGGTAGGTAGGGAGGGAGGGAGGGAGAGCACGAGTGTGCATTATCTCTTTTATCACCGATTCCCGTTGGTGCAGAAATGACAAATGAGAAAAAACGATGTTGACATATTGATTTGAGGGCTCTCTCTCTTTTTCTCTCTGAGACGGGATAGCCCGGTGGTTAGAGTGATGCATTCGTGATCTGTTGACCCGGGTTCGATTCCCGTTCAAGAGGATTTTTTTTCCCTCTGGAGTTAACTAACATCAGTGGCGACTCCACTCTTCCCCTGAAAGGAAAGTCTTTTTCGGATGAGACTATAAACCGAGGTCCCTGGTGCGAACGCACGCAGAAGAACATCTTGCGCACACGTTACAACCCATTGTGTGCCAGTGGGAATGGATGACAACATTGACAAAACCTGCATACACACGGGAACTGGATGTAAAGAAGCACATGAGTGCTCATGTGCTTATTCCACTATCCTCGAAATACAAGACTACAAGGATAAATAAATAGATAAATAAATAAATAAATAGATAAATAAATAAATAATAAATAAATAAATGAATAAATAAGGTAGCCGCATTCCGACTTTAGAGAATAGTGTCTAAACACGACACTTGTGTGCATACAGTTTTTAATTTTATTTTTTTTAAATTGCCATCCCTTTCCTACTAGCTACAAAATGAACTAACTCTTCCAAAACGCAAGATGGGTTTTAAACATGTCCCGGGGGGGAAAGCGCGCCGCCACAAGAGCAGCGCCACCCATATTTTTCCCCTGTCTGCAACTGTATTTATTTTCCTATCAGAGTTTTTCTACAGAATTTTGCTAAGGACAATTCTTTTGTTGCCGTGGGTTATTGTAAGTGCGCTAAACAGTTATGTGTAACACAAGGGACCTCGGTTTATCGTCTCATCCGAAAAAGGACTAGCACCCAGACAACTTCAGGGGAAGTGGAGTCAGTACTGATGTTAACTTCAGGGGTCAAAATCTCCTAAAACGGGTTCGTCGGTGCTGGTTCGATCCCAGACCGTCAGATCACGAGCACAAACGCTCTAACCACTAGGCTGTCTCGTCCCCTTACATCCTCTTTCCCTGGCTTTTTACATCCAGTCCTCGTGTGCATGAAGTTTTGTACATTTAGTCATCATCCGTTCCCATCGGCACACAATGACCTACTCTTCCGAGGAGCGGAACGGGTTTTAACGTGAGCGCAAGATGTTCTGCGTGCGTTCGCACACGGGACCTAGGTTTACAGTCTCAACTGAAGGACGTTTAGAGGGGCAGTGAGTCGGCACTGATGTTAACTCTAAAAAAATCCTCTTGAACGGGATTCGAACTCGGGTCAGCAGATCACAAGTGCAATGCGGATCACTCTAACCACTAGGCTTTCCTGTTCCCCAGATTGATACGACAGCACTCTCTTTGAAATCCTACCGGTAAAATAAAAAAAAATTATCAATGAAGTGCGAAAAACACTTAGACCATCTCTCATAGTTGGATAAATTCCATCCCATTTTTTCTCCCGTACGGCTGTTCTAAGGCGTAAAGGTTTGAACGACACAATGGTGGTGTTGATAAAATCAATATGGATTTATTATTGTCGCTAACTGAATTAAAGTCTTTAACTGCACGAACACGGTCCAAACGTAACTGGAAATTATTGTTCAAAGTTCTTAGTACTTCGTTTTATAATTATCAACACACATAAAAACACGACCACGAAAAATAATGCGAATAAAAATAAATCACATAATTAAAAAAAGTGGTCAGAGCTCTTGCTTTCCCCAAGCTAAGGTCAAAGCAGCATCGAGCGTGGTTATCACTTGGATGGGTGACCGTTTGCGAGCCTTGGCTTCAGTACAGTTCCCAAGTTCACCCAGCTGTAAATGGGTACCTACCCTCATTAGAGTCAGGGAAGGTAAAGCAGCGAGGGAGAGGAGATGGGCGCCGCCCTCAATATGCTGGCTCCTAGAAAAAGCTGAGGTATTTAAATGCCTCACTTCTTCTTCTTCTTCTTCTTCTTCTTCTTCTTCTTCTTTTTTTCTTCTTCTTCTTCTTCTTCTTCTTCTTTCTCCTCCCCCTCCTCCCCCTCCTCTTTTCTTTCTTTTCTTCTTCTTCTTCTTCTTCTTCTTCTTCTTCTTCTTCTTCTTCTTCTTCTTCTTCTTCTTCTTCTTCTTCTTCTTCTTCTTTTCTCCTCCTCCTCCTCCCTCCCTCCTCCTCCTCCTCCTCTCCTCCCCCTTCTTCTTCTTCTTCTTTTTCTTCTTCTTCTTTTTCTTCTTCTTCTTCTTCTTCTTCTTCTTTTTTTCTTTTTCTTCTTTCCCTCCTCCTCTCCTTATTTTTCTTCTTCTTCTTCTTCTTATTTGTCGAACACTCAGTCAGCAACTATTAGTGTCTGTGATATGAGCGAAAATACGTCGCGTTGCCGTTAAGCGCCTGACAAGTCAGGCCCAGCACATCCCACTTCGACGCATGGGAGAGAACTGCTATCTATTAAGCCTTTCTGAGGGGGAGGGGGGGGGGGGGGATGGAAGGCAAGAGAATGGACCCAAGAAAGCAGAAAATAGACAAGAAGAAGAAGGAGGTGACAAAAAGAAAAGGAACAACGCGGCAGAAACAAAGAGAAAGATAGAAAAAAAAAAGAGAGGGAATTCCTAGCACAGAATTTCCAGAAGGTTCGGGGGGTGCTATTTAATAGACTGAGAGAACCCCGGCATCCCCACGGGGAAGATTTATAGTCGTCACCCGTCCGAAGGACTTTAGGAGGAGTGGAGTCAGTACGATACCGATGTTCACTGCAGGGAGGGGGGTGGTGGGGAGAGGAATCTATTCTGGCACAGGGAGGAGACCGATGATTGGAAGAAAGATGGAAGTGACAGCGGTGGTCAGGGAAGCGTGAATGGGCAGGGATTATGGACAGGCTTTTTTTTTTTACAATACCATCTGTCTGTCATGGTGTGAGTGAAGTGAGTGAGAGAAAAGAGAAAACAGAGATAGACAGAGAGTCAGATGGGCATGAAGACAGACAGAGATAGAGACAGAGATAAAAAAGTCAGATTTAAGACACAGAGAGACACAGGGGAGACAGAGATACAGAGTTACAGAGAGAGAGAGAACAAAGACAGACAGACAGATACAGACAGAGGAGAGAAATACAGAGAGAGAGAAAAGAGAGAGACACAGAGAGAGGGAAAAGAGTGAGAGAGGGGTGAGAGAGAGGAAGAAAGAGAGGGAGAAAGAAAGAGAGAGAAAGAGTGAGAGAGAGAGAGAACAGACACCAGACACAGAAACAAAGAGGGAGAGAAAACAGACACACAGACACACAGGCAGACAGACAACAGAGATAGAGGCAGAAGACATAAAAAGAGAGAGACAGACAGAGAGAAACAGAGAGAGACAAAGAGACAGAGACAAGAGACAGAGAAAGGGCAGAGAGAAGACAGATAGACAGTCAGAGAGGCAGAGAGAGACAGAGACAGGCAGACAGAAACTGAGACAGAGACAGACAGAGACAGACATAGAGACACAGAGAGAGACAGATACGGATAAAGACAGACAGAC
>CM054156.1:55466520-55469020 GCA_028751875.1 Rapana venosa
GAGAGACAGAGATTCAGAGAGACAGAGTGAACGAGATACACACAAAGATGGAGAAAGAAAGAAAGAAAGAAAGAAGAGACAGACAGACAGAAAGAAAGAAATCAGAAAGAAAGAAAGAAACAAACAAACAAAGACAGAAAAGAAAAGAAAACAAAAAGAGAAAAAGGACAGAAAAGATTTAATTAAAAAACACAAAAAAGTATAAAACGAAAAAAGAAAGAAACGGGAAAGAAAAGAAAGTAAAAAAACAACAATACACAAACGAACAAACGAAACCCAACCATCAGAACTAATCAAACAGACAGAGACA
Source organism: Rapana venosa (assembly GCA_028751875.1). Lineage (NCBI taxonomy): Eukaryota > Metazoa > Mollusca > Gastropoda > Neogastropoda > Muricidae > Rapana > Rapana venosa. Next base: position 55,466,831 of record CM054156.1, read on the forward strand.
AACTGAAAAGATTAAAACCAAAACAACTGAAAAGATTAAAAACAAAACAACTGCAAAAAGATTAAAAACTAAACAACTGAAAAGATTAAAAACAAAACAACTGCAAAAAGATTAAAACCACAACAACTGAAAAGATGAAAAACAAAACAACTGAAAAGATGAAAAACAAAACAACTGAATAGATGAAAAACAAAACAACTGAATAGATTAAAGAATCAAACATCTGAAAAGATTAAAAACAAAACAACTGAATAGATGAAAAACGAAACAAACCCAAAAACAGGATGCGGCCATTACCCACAATAATAAAAAGAAATTAAAAAGGGGAAAAGAGCCCACAAACACAAACCATGAACAAAACAAACCAAACAAATTAAACAAACAAACAATAAAACAACAAAGAAGAAAATAGAGCCATAGAACCCATCAAACATACAACGCAACAACTGATGGACACACATACACACACACACACACACACACACCTCTCTCTCTCTCTCTCTCTCTCTCTCTCTCTCTCTCTCTCTCTCTCTCTCTCTCTCTCTCTCTTACTCTCTCTCTCTCTCTCTCTCTCTCTTTCTCTCCCTCTCTCTCTCTCTCTTTCTTTCTATCTCTCTCTCACACACACACACCAACGCCTTACCACCCACACACATACTCTCTCTCTCTCTCTCTCTCTCTCTCTCTCTCTCTCTCTGTCACTCTCACTCTCTCTCTTCCCCCCCCCCCCCACACACACGCACGCACAACCCCATCCACCAACACTCACACCACCCCCAACACACCTCACCCCTACCCCCATCCACCCATCCCCCCCACCCACCCACACCAACTCCACCCCAAACCCACCACACACACACATACCCCCCACCCCCCCCCACCCCCCACCCCCCTCCCACACACACACCACACCACTACCAACAAGAACAAGAAAACAACAACTACCACCACCACACACCACCCACTACCACCACCACCACCAACTCACCTTCTTGGCAAGTCGTTTAGAAAGCTTGGTCGCCGTGGAACAATCACTGGACGCAGCCGAGTCGGTGCTGGCAGCAGACAGTCTACTCCCTCGCTTCCACCGGCCTCCTCCTCCTCCTCCTCCTCCTAATCCTCCTCCTCCTCCGTCTCCTCCTCCTCCTCCTCCTCCTCCTCCTCCTCTCTCCTCCCAATTTTGACCACAACACAACTTGTTGCCTGCAAGCGTCCCTTCTACAATCTCTCCCTCGTTATTACCACCATTCCTGCTACCGCCACAGCTACTACCACCGGCAGTCTCGTTTTCGCCGATGACGTCACTTCCGTTTCCGTTCACAATGGCGGCCGCTACGGGGTTACTCGAGCTCGTAGGAGCGTGAGGTGCATGACTTTTTGGGGGGTTGAAAACAGCAGCAGCAACAGCAGAAGAAGAAGAAGAAGAAGCAGAGGTAGTAGCATCCACAGTAGTAGCAGCAACAGCAGCAGAAGCAGCGGCAGCATGAGCAGCAGCAGCAGCGGGAAAAGTAGGAGCAGCGATATCTGGGGTGAGGGTGGGGGTGAGGGCGGTTGACGGATGAGGGGGTCCCGCTCGGACAGACGATGGATGGGTCGTCTCTCTGTCCTTGACGTCGTTGTCGTTGTCGTTGTGCCGGTGGTCGTGATGGTGATCTTCTTCTATTGCTTCTGTTTCTTCTGTTTCTTCTGTTTCTTCGTCTTGTCCCTGTCCGTTGCAGGCAAAGAGCTTGTGGAGCGCTTGATTGTGAAGGGTAGGGGTGTGGTTGGAAATGTTGTTTGGGATCTGGTGGCGTTGTCCTAGCTGTTGCTGTTGGTGGGGGTGGTGGCTGGGGGGATGGTGGTGGGGGTGATGATGATCGGGATGGTGGGGGTGGGGGAGGTGGGTAGGGTTGTAGGGGTGGGGGTGGTGGTGGTGGGAGGAGGAGGAAGACGACGACGACGACGACGAAGAAGAAGGGGTGGTGTCAGAGATAAGGGTGGTGGGAGCGGCGGCGGCGGTGGTGGAGATGAGGGTGGTGGAGGTGAAGGGGGTGGTTGTGGTGGTGGTGGCAGTGGTGGAGGAGGTGGGGACGGTGGTGGTGGTGATGGTTTTAGCCAGATGGGGCGGAGTCAAGGAAGAAGTGAGTGAAGCTGTTGAGGAACTCCGGTCCATCCTGACCCCCTCTGCAACATTCAAACCAACACCCACAT
>CM054156.1:55484020-55486520 GCA_028751875.1 Rapana venosa
TTTTTTCTTTTTTCCTTTCTTTTCTCTTTCTTTCCTGTATTTTTTCTTTTTTTTTTTTTCTTTGCTTCTTTCTGTCTCTCTTTCTTTCTTTTCTTTCGATCCTTCTCTCTCTCTCTTCTCTCTCTCTCTCTCTCTCTCTCTCTCTCTCTCTCCTCTCTCTCTCTTTCTTTCTATCCTTCTGTCTGTCTGTCTGTCTGTCTGTCTTTCTTTCTTTCGTTCTCTCTCCCCTCTCTCTCTCTCTCTTCTTTCTTTCTTTCTGTCTGTCTGTCTGTCTGTCTGTCTGCCTGTCTGACTGTCTGTTCTTTCTGTCTGTCTGTCTGTCTGTCTGTCTGTCTTTCATTCGTTCGTTCTCTCTCCCGCCCTCCCCTAACTCTCTCGGAGTATTGTGCCCTAAGGCCGATGATGTATATTCAACTATTCAGAGTTAAGGCTTCTCTCTCTCTCTCTTCTCTCTCCCCTCTCTCTCTCTCTCTCTCTCTCTCTCTCTCTCTCTCTCTCTCTCTCTCTCCCTCTCTCTCCCTCCCTCCCTCTCTCTCTCTCTCTCCATCCCTCCCTCTCTCTCTCTCTCTCCATCCCTCCCACCTCCCTCTTTCCCACCCTCCCTCTCTCTCTCCCTCTCTCTCTCTTTCTCTTTCCCTCTCTCTCCTCTCTCTCTCTCTCTCTCTCTCTCTCTCTCTCTCATCTCTCTCTCCTCTCTCTCTCTCTCTCTCTCTCTCTCTCTCTCTCTCTCTCTCCTCTCCCTCCTCTCCCTCCCTCCCTCTCTCTCTCCTCTCCATCCCTCCCACCTCCCTCTTTCCCACCCTCCCTCTCTCTCTCCCTCTCTCTCTCTTTCTCTTTCCCTCTCTCTCTCTCTCTCTCTCTCTCTCTCTCTCTCTCTCTCTCTCTCTCCTCTCTCTCTTCTCTCTCTCTCTCTCTCTGGCAGAATAAAAAGCTCCTGCAAGTTAAGATTCCATGCGTGAAATGGGGAAACAAGACGAGAGCAAGGGGGAACAGAAAATCGAAGCTCAGGAGCTGAATTAGACTTTCTAATTTTCTACCTTGTCTGCTTCTTTCTTTCTTTTCTTTTTCTTTTTCTTTTCTTTTCATTCTTTTCTTTCGTTTGTTCGTTTGTTCGTTCTTTCGTTCTTTTCTGTCGTTCGTTGTTCGTTTCGTTCTTTGTTCTTTTGTTTTCTTTTCTTTCTCTTTCTTTCGGGTTTTTTCTGTCTTTTTTCTTTTTTTTCGTTTTTTTCTTCTTTCTGTCTTCTTTCTGTCTTCCTTTCCTTTTCTTTTCTTTTCTTTTCTCTTTCTTTCCTGTATTTTTTCTTTTTTTCTTTCTTCATTTTTTTTCTTTTTCTTTCGTTTTTTTCTTTTCTTTCTTTCTTTTCTTTTTCTTATCTTTTCTTCTTTCTTTCTTTCTTTCTTTCTTTCTTCTTTCTTTTTTATAGTTCGTTCGTTCTTTTCTTCTTTCTTTTTTTACTTTCTTTCTTTTCTTTCTATTTCTTTTCTTTTCTTTCTTTTCTTTCTTTTTTCTTTTCTTTGTTTCTTTTCTTTTCTTTTTTTTTCTTTCTTTTCTTTTTTCCTTTCTTTCTTTCTTTCTTTCTTACTTTCTTTCTTTTCTTTCTTTTTCTTTTCTTTCCTTTTCTTTTCTTTTCTTTCTTTTCTTTTCTCTTCTTTTGTTTTCTTTGTTTCTTTCTTTCTTTTGGCTTTTTTATTTTCCTTTGTTCTTTTCTTTTCTTTCTTTCTGTGTCCTTCTTTCTTCCTTTCACGTATTGATTCTTTCTTTTTCTTACTTTCTGTTCTTTCTTTTCTTTCTTTCCTTTCTACTTTTCTCTGTCTTTTCTTTCTTTCTTTCTCTTTTCAATTCTTTCTTTCTTTCTTGTTTTCTCTCTTTATTTCTTTCTTTTTCTTTCTTTCTTTCTTTCTTTGTGTACTTGTGCCTCACTGACACATTAAAAAGGCCTCTAGCATACATTCAACTTATTTCCATTCACATTTCTGTTTACAAAAGAAAGAAGGAAAGAAAGAAAGATAGAAAGAAGGAAGAAAGAAACAAACAAACAAACAAAGAAGGAAAGAAAGAAACAAAGAAAGAAAGAAAAACAAAGAAAGAAAGAAAGAAAAAACACAGAGAGGCAGACAGACAAAATAAAATATATAAAAAATAAAGAAAGGGGGGAAAAACAATGAGTGAATGAAAAAAGAAAGAAAGGAAGATAGGAAGGAAGGAAGGAAGAAAGGAAGGTAGGAAGGAAGTAAGATATGAAGTAAGGGAGGAAGAGAGGAAGGAAGGAATGAAAAAAGGAAGGAATGCAGGTAGAAAGGAAGATAGGAAGGTAGGAAGGAAAGAAGGAAGGAAGGGAGGGATGGAGGGAGGGAGGAAATAAAATAAAGAAAGGAAGGAAGGAAGGTCAGAATGAAGAAAGTAGAACAGAAGCAAGGATAAAAAGTAGGAAGGAAGGAAGGAATGTAGGAGGGAAGGAAAGAAGACAAGAAGGAAATAAGGCATGAACAAAAAAAGTAG